>PVJH01013335.1:0-60818 GCA_004026705.1 Nesogale talazaci | reverse complement strand
TGCTATTATTTTTATTATTCTGTTACATATTGTATAGTACATTGAGGGGGTTTCTTGCTGTTGTTATCATTGTTTTATTTGCTTAAGTTGCTCCATTTTAGGAGACCTTTCTTGTACATATTGCTACCTCTACAGGTCTATCTAGACAAGATAGACTGGACAAAGAGGTTGGAGGTGAAAATGACAAGTCTGATGGCTCTAGGGTAGGGGGCATTGAAGAGGGGGAGGAGGGGGATAGGTGGTGATGTCGACCAGCCCAGGAAAAAGGGAATAATAATTGATACAAATGCAGGGACAAGGTAGGTGAGAGAAGGCCAATAGGGATTGATTAAGACTAATGTAACAAAGAAAAAATACTGAGACCCAAAGGGAGAGTGAGCATGATAGTGGGACAAGAGGGAAGCAAATGGAAATAGAGGAAGGGACGGGGGATAATGAACACTTATAGAGTTCAAATACAGGTATGTACATAGGGGCATATATTTATAAGTGAAGATGGGGAAAGAGATTAATGTGTATACATATAGGGTTAGTAGTAGGACAACAGATGGGCATTGGACCTCCACTCAAGTATCTCCTCGGTTCAAGAACACTTTGTTCTATTAAATTGGCATTCCCAGATGCTGACCTTTCTGACATGATCACTGAAGACAAATGTGTGCATAAGCAAAGGTGGTGAAGAAAGCTGATGGTGCCTGGCTATCAAAAGATGAAGCGTCTAGGGACTTAAAGGCTTGCAAGTAAACAAGCAGTCATCTAGCTCAGAAGCAACAAAGCCCTCATGGAAGAAGCACACTAGCATGTGGAATCATGAGGTGTCAAAGGGATGAGATATCAGGCTTCAAGAACTCAAAAGCACAACTTTGCATGCTCACTTTCCTGATATGATCCCTGAGGACAAATGTGTGCATAAGCAAATGTGGTGAAGAAAGCTGATGGTGCCCGGCTACCAAAAGATATAGCGGCTGGGGACTTAAAAGCTTGAGTAAACAAGTGGCCATTCAGCTCAGAAGTAATAATGCCCACATGGAAGAAGCACACCAGCCTGTGTGATCATGAGGTGGTGAAGGGATCTGGTGTCAGGCATCAATGAGCTAAAATTATATTATTACACCAAAACCATGGGCTCACTTTTATTTTTTTTAAACTTCTGCTGTGCTAAGCAGCCTATTACCTCTGTACAAAATTCTTCAGGGAGTGTCACCTCAAATGCAATACTTTGAGTTGGTTTCTTTTCTTTTTAAAAAAAGAAATTTGTATAAAACTGGAAGTGTGTGTGTGAGCATGGGTACCCACTTGATAGTGTAATGCAAATGATGTGAAGAAGGGAGGAGTGAATTGCTCCATTGTGTTCATGGTGTAAAGTTTTGAGCTGGAATTTATTATTAAGAATGTAAAACCTTAAATTATTAATAAATAACTATTTTGGCTATCGAATGGGAAAAATAAAATTATATTATTATTAATGAGGGGAAGTACAGATTGGGGACCCAAAGCCCATCAATAGGTGAGGTGACATCCTTTTGCAGAGGGGTTACAAGGAGTCAGTTAAGATACAGGGTAGGAGCTATGAAATATGCAACTGAGATGAGTCAGTTAAGATACAGGGTAGGAGCTATGAAATCTGCAACCTTCCTCTAGTTCCCATGCTGCCTCCCACCCACTATCATGACCCCAATTCTACCACATAAATCCAGCTAGACCAGGAGATGTACAATGAAGTTGGAAACATGGGAAACTTAGGATAGATAATCCATCAAGACTAGTGATGGGAGTGGTAATACCAGGAGGGTGGAGGGATGGAGGAATGGAGAGGGAGAGCCAACTTCAGGGATCTACACGTAGCCTCCTCTCTGGGGCACAGACAACAGAGAAGTGAGTGTTGGGACACATTGGACAGTGTACAGGATGAAGAAATAATTTGTAAATTACTAAGGGTTCAAGGGAAAGGGGGGAAGGAAGGGTAATATAGGGAGCTGATAATGGGGACCTGGAGGGAGGGAGAATGTTTTGAGAGTGATGATGGCAATGGGTGTGTAAAAGTGGCCTGCATACAACTGATGTTGTTAGGGATTGTGATGGGAGTAGTAGGGGCCCCCCAATAAAATGATTAATTTAAAAAAAGGGGGGAGGGGAAAGGGGAGGGTTTTTTTTTAATGAGGAGCTTGTATCAAGGGCTCAAGTGGAAAATATTGGGAAATGTATGTGGAAATATGTGTGCAAATGTGCTTGATACAAATGATGTACTGAATGTTGTAGTAGCTGTAAGAGCCCCCAATAAAATTAAAAAAAAAACAAAACAAAGACAAAAAACTATATATGTGGGAAGAGACAGCAGGGAAGCACAATATCATCAGTTATGTGGTTGTTACATAATCTGGTGTCAATTTGAGGATTCAGAATGATGGGGTGGAATCTAGCCTATCACGTAGTAGCTTGATGACCTCATTTGGAGGTGCTAATAAGATAAATCACTTGCTGGGTCAGGGACACATGCTGTCTCCCTGGGAGACATCCTTGTGGAGAAAACACATGAAGAGAGACCAATGGAACCAGACCGATGGAGCTGGAGAAGCAATGTGGAGAACCCTGCCAGTGCTGAGATGCTTACAATGCCACTGCATCCACAAGACTTCCCATCTGCTGGCCTGTGATGGTCCTGCATTTGACGTCTTGCATGTTTTTGTGACTCTGAAGAAGACTTTATAGATTAATGTTGATTTAGTGTTTACCAAATATTTTGACTTTTCTGTTTTTAATTTTGATCAGGTCTATTCATTTTCTTTGAGTTTACTCTGCATTTATCTGGGCTGACCAGAGAAATTTCTAGACAATCATATGTATATGAGAGAACTTTATATTAAAGAGAAATTGTACATTAAGAAAACATCCCATCCCAATCTAGATCAAGTCCCTAAGTCTGATATTACCCCATATGTCAATACTAGTCCATAAATTCCAGTTCAAGTCCATAAATTTGATATTATGCCATATCAATAATAGTCCATAAAATCCCCTTTAGACTCACACATTCATGCAGCCATGCAGGAAAATCACAGGTCAGTGGGTGGAAAGTCTTGTGTATTCAGCGCTGGCATGGGTCTCCATGTGGCTTCTCCAACTTCAGGGCTCTGGTTCTCCAGTGTAGCTCCATGAGGTGTGTCAGCAGGAATGTCTCACAGGAAGTCTGTATCTAGCCTCCAGTGAGCTGTTTATCTCCATTGTGTCTCCAAAGGAGGTCATCAAACTGCAACCTGATTGGCAGGTTAATCCAATCTTCATTCTTAACCATCTCAAGTTAGACACCAGATTATGTAATTACCACACTCTGTAATTTATTATTATTTCTCAAGTTTTATAAAAGTATTCTCTCTTTGAATTTACTTAACTTCCTCTATAATGACTTCATCTATAGTGTAGCTGGACAACTTTTAGATCTTACTCATCATCCTGCTGAGCTTTTTTTTTTCTTTTTTTTTTTTTTTAAGAAATATAGCTACCATCTTAAAATTTCTGAATATCCTTATTTTTAACTGTCAGGGCTTGCTGAATTAAAGCAGCTGAATTTGATATAAGCTAAATGTTGTCTTCTTCAACAATTAACTCATATTTCTGGGCTTGAGAACCAGAGCAAGCACACCTGTTCTCATGTAAACCCTCTGCATGTAGTTTTTACCCCCAAAGTTAAGGATTTCAACAAGAAACCCACTCTCTTGAATAACCTTGTTGATGGGGAATTGGGTATACACAGACCTCATAGTGTATCAGAAACCCAGTGTAATATCCTTGATCATGTTTTGTACATGACTACAGAGAATGTAGAGCAGTGGTTCTCAACTTTCCTCATGCTGCAACCCTTTAATACACTGCTTCGTGCTATAGTGACCCCAACCATAATATTATTTTCATTGTTGCTTCATAACCATACTTTTGCTACTGTTATGAATCTGGCAACCCCTGTGAAAAGATTGTTCGACCCCCCAAATGGGTTAATACCTACAGGTTGAGAACCACAGGTATAGAGTGTAGTCCCCACTATTTCTGTATTTTTCTATTTCCCCACCTTTTGTTAACTTGAAGCCTCTAATTTCTTTTTCTAAGAAGACTGAGTTCCACTTTGATGTGATGGAAGTCTCTCCACAAGACTCATTTGGACACCTTCCCTGTGCGCCTGTCAGGGAATGTGAACATTTCCTGGAATATTGACAGTCTGATTGCTGAGAATGGTCTAAATTCTCACAGTAGATGAAGCAAAAGAAAAGAAAAGAAAAGAGTTAGTCTTTGTTTTTCTTTCAATACGTCTATATTTGAGCTGATTTCTGGGTTGTTGTCATGTATGTTAATCTCAAGCTGCCATCTACTGTTGTTAGTCCTCTGGCCAAAGAATCGTGTTTAGTATTTTTCTGGCAAAGTTGACTGGGTGTTTACGAATTCCTTTAATTTATCTTTATCTGGAAATACTCTAATTTCACCATTGTATTCGAGAGACAGTTTTGCACAGTATATTATTATTGGTTGGCAATTATTTCCTTTCAGTTTTTTTTTTTTTGTGTGTGTGACAGTTTTAAAACCTCTTTAAGATAATCAGCTCCTAGTTTTCATCCACGTGGACTGTCTGTAGGTTTTTGAAAGCGGTGACAGGCACATAGGTCACCAATGTGCAGAGCTTGTTTGGGGAATCTTCATCCTCCTTACGCTTCCTGGACAACTGCTCATGAATCTGGAATGGGATATTCCTGATTCCTCTGACCCAGACAGCGCTGTTGAATCTGGTGTTGATTCGTACATCTGGTGTCCCCATCTCCTTCATGGCAAACTTCTGAATCTCCTTGAGTGCCCTAGGGACATGCTTCTTGCGCACATGCCATAGATGCATTTGTGAATGTACTCTCTGGTCACGACCACTTTGATAGCTGAGAGGCCCTTCTTCTTCTCACCGCCTTTCTTTGCTGGAGCCACAGTGCCAGGACTGGAAAGGACTCTTTCAGTGCTTTATATGTATGTCATCTTATCAGTGTTATTTTAGAACTTAGTCTTATTTGTTACCCTTTGTAGGCAACTTCATTTCCCCCTAGGTTGATGTCAGGATTCTTTAGTTGTTTTTAGCCTTTGAAAGTTTGATTATAATATGGATTGGTGATTTTCTTTGAATGCATATCCTCTCATCTTTCATCATGGTACAGAAATTTTCTTTGAACAATTTGTAGATAAACATCTCTGTGCTTTCTTTATAGTCCTTTCATGTTCTAGAATTATTGCACACAGCTATTCTTTTCAATGGTATTTCATATAATTCTTATGTTTCTGTTGACTATTTTTCTGATTGCTTCTCTAGCAGATTAGTATGGAGAGATTTGTCTTCAACTCACTAATTAAGCATCCTATTGATTCCATTCCATTCTACTTCTTGCCCATTTAAGGTATTATCTATTCCTGAAAATTTGTATTGATTTTTTTTGTATTTTTATTTTCCGTTATTGTTTGATTTCTTATTTTCATTTATTTTGTCAATTTGTTTTTACAGTTCTTTATTGTTCTAAAATATTTTCTATGCTTTTCTTCTTTGCATCTCAATCTGTTGAAGGAATCTAAAATCATCCTTTTGAATTCCTTATCAGGTAGTTCTCTAATACCACTTCTTCTTGAAACATTTCAGACTCTGTATATTGGCTTTTTGTTGGATCTTTTATGTAAACTGAGAAGTTTTCTGTTGTTATTGAGGCATTTAATATGGTTTTATATATACTTAATTGAAGGGTTGCATGTTGGTGTTATCTTAGGCACTCACCACATGTGTCCTGATGGAGAACTGTGTGTACAGTTCTTTGTTCACTGTTTACCTAGCAAAGTTGAGGAGGATGTGGTTGTTCTGGGTTTCTGTTTATTGATGATCAGATGGCTCACAACCATCCTAATACTACAGCCCTTGAATACAGTTCCTCATGTTGTGGTGACCCCAAGCATCAAATTATGTTCTTTGCTACTTCATAACTTTAATTTTGCTACCGTTATGTATCAAGTGACCCATGTGAAGGGTTTGCTCAGCCCCCTTAAAGGGGTCTTGATGAAGAGGGTATGAACTACTGCAGTAAGAAATATGGGTGTAGCTTGGATGTTTGAACATGGTTGCTATCTCCTGTTAGATGGGAAAAGGGGGAAAATAGAGAAAGAAAAAAACAACAGTAAAAGAGAAATCAGTGGATGACTTCTGAGAATACAGCAGCTGCGTGGCACTCACCAGAGGGAATCAGCAGGAGATCTGCCAGGGAGAGTGGAGTGAGTAGTATATTCCAAAGATTGAAGGAAAATAACACCAACCCAAGAATACTCTACCCAGGCAAATTATCAAGATAGATGGAGAAGTTAGAGTTTTTCCAGACAAGAAGAAACTCAAAGAATATGTTAGAAGAAACCCAGCCCTACAAAAGATCCTTGCTGACCCAGTATGGGCAGAAGAACAGCACTCATCAAGCATAAATAAGAGAATGTCACATAGAACAACCTCACCCAGAGGGCAGCAAAGAGAAAACAGTCCTGAAAATAGGAATGACTTAGTGGTGGGAAGAAATCAAGAATGATCAACCCTCACACACATACATCCACAACACACTGAAAAGAAAGGGAGGTAAGAAACACTCAACACAAAAGGTAGAGATGACATCACACATTCCACAGTTGGAGACGACTAAACATCAATGGACTGAATTCAGACATCAAAAGACTGCGGCTAGCAGACTGGCTTAGAAATCACAACCCATCAATCTGCTGCCTACAGGATATATATCTCAAGACTACAGACAAAAGCGGGCTGAAAATCAAAGGCTGGAGAAAGGCATACCAAGCAAACAATTCAATAAAAGCAGGGGTAGCAATCCTAATCTCGGATAGAATTGATCTCAAAGTACAAACCATAAAAAGAGATAAGGAGGGTTACTATATAATGCTCAAGGGAAAGGTAGACAATGAATCAGTAAGCATTTTAAACATATATTCCCCTAATGAGAGACCCGCTGAATACCTAAACCAAACACTCCTAAAGATGAAAGAAGAAATCACAGCCTCAACAATCGTAGTGGATGGCTTCAATACACTACTCTCTAAGAAAGAGAGATCACAGGGAAAGAAACATGCTAGGACATAAGGTGAATCTATGTATATTTAAGCACATTGATATCGTACAGAACTCTCTGTCAGACACTGTGCCATAAGGTTGGAAATCAACAAAAGGAAGATGAAGAGAACTAGAGAAAATAAATGGAGAAAAAATAATTCTCTATTTCAAAAGGAGAGCATGCTGGCCCAGGTCAGAGATAAAATTTTAAAAAATTATAGAAAGCAATGAGAATGAAAACACGACATACCAAAACTTATGGGACATAGGAAAGGAAGTCTTCAGAGGATGTTTCATAGCAATACAGCCACCTTGAAAAAGAAAGAGTGTATCATAACTGATATGTTGGCACAGAACTTACAATGACTAGAGCAGAGTCAGCAGGACAATCCCACTAATAGCAAAAGAAAAGGAATAATAAAAATCAGGGCTGAGATTCAGGAGAGGGAAAATAAAACAATGGGAAAAATTAATGCTGCTAAAAGTTGGTTCTTTGAAAGGATTAACAAAATTGTGCAAGCGCTGTCAATCTTAACCAAAGAAAGGAGGGGAAAGATTTCATTAGTAAAATTGAGGGATGAACGAGGGGACATCACAACTGACCCTAATGAAACTAAAAGGAAAATTACACGGTACTACAAAGGACTGTACTCCAATGAATTCAACAACCTGGAAGACATGGACAAATTATTGGTGAATATTGGTGAATGGAATACAAAAGTATATAAAACAAATAATTCACCATGACCAAGTGGGGTTCATACCTGGGATACAGGGGTGGTTCAACATGTGAAAGACCATTAGTATCATTCATCACATTGACAAGAAAAGCTATAAAAACAACATGATAATATCAATAGATGCAGGAAAAGCATTTAACAGCATCCAACACCAGTTCCTCTTTAAGACAATCATTAAGATAGAAATTGAAGGAAAATTCCTCAAGACAATACAAGCTACATATGAAAAACCAACAGGCAACATGATAGTCAATGGAGAAAAGATGAACACAATATCACTGAGAAAGGGGACCAATCAAGGATGCTCCTTGTCCCCACTCTTATTCAATATCATACAGGAGGTTTTAGTTAACTGCAAAGAAAAGACATCAAAAGTATTTGCATGGGGAAGGAAGATGTGAAATTATTGCTATTTGGAGATGATATGATTTTATATATGGAAAACCCCGAAAGCTTCACAAGGGGAATATTGGAAACAATAGAGGAGTATGGCAGAGTGAGAGGATACAAGATCAACAATTAGAAGTCTGTGGGACTGCTGTACACCTCAGATAAGACCACAGAAGAGGAGATAAAAAAGAGGTACCCTTCACAATAGCCACACACAAATTGAATTACCTAGGGATATTACTGACAAAAAGAACAAAAGATCTATATGACAAAAGCTACAAAACACTATTACAAGAGACCAAGAGTGACTTCAACAAGTGGAATAATATCCCATGCTCAGGCATCAGAAGACTCAATATGGTAAAGATGTCATTTCTACCCAAGGCACTATATAAGTTTAGTGCAATTCAGATACAATTACCCTCATTTTTCTTCAAAGAAATGGAAAAAATGATTACCAACTTCATATGGAGAGGAAAGAAGCCCAGAATTAGTTGAGATCTCCTCAAGAAGAAGCACACCATGGCAGGACTTGCTTTACCTGACTTTAGCACATACTATAGAGCCACAGTGGTCTAAACAGCATGGTATTGGCATAATGATAGATACCCAGACCAATGAAAAGAATTGAAAACACAGAAATAAAAACATCAGCATACAGACAATTGATCTTTGACAAGGGTCCAAAATATATCAAGGGGGTAGCAGAAGCTCTTTTCATCAAGTGGTGCTGGACAAAATGGACATCTACCTGTAGAAAAATGAAGCAAGACCCTTACCTCACTTCATGCACTAGAATAAACTCAAAGTGGATCACAGACCTTGAAGTAAAACCCCAAACTATTAGGGCCATCAATGAGGGAATTGGGACCAACCTGGGAACTTTGACACAGGGAATACATAGGCTATCAGAAATAGGGAAGTACACAAACACAGAGGAGGCACAAAAAGACAAGTGGGATACACTGAAGATAAAACACCTGTGTACATTGAAAAAATTCACCAAGAGAGTAATAAGAGAGTCCATGGACTAAGAAAACATCTTTAGCAATGACAAATCAGATAAAGGCCTTATTACTAAAATCTATAATACCCTGATAGCTCCCTAAAAGAGCAAAACTAGCTGCCCACTGAGGATGTGGCCAAAGGACATGAACAGAAATTTCAGAGAGGCAGAAATAAGAATGGCCAATAAACATATGAGAAAATGTCCCTGATCATTGGCTATAAGAGAAATGCAAATCAAAACAATGAGATTCCACCTAACACCTTCAAGGATAGCCCAGTTGAAAAAATCAGAAAGCAATACGTGTTGGAGAGACTGTGGGGAGATAGGAACTCTTATCCATTGCTGATGGACCTGTAGGCATGTACAGCCACTATGGAAATCAATTTGGCAATATCTAAAACAGATTGGAAATTGAGCTACCATATGATCCTGCAATCCCCCTCCTGGGCATACATCCAGAAGAGGTAAGACCCACGGTCAGACATGTGTGCTCCAATGTTCATTGCAGCACAGTTCACAATTGCAAGGAGGTGGAAAAAGCCCAAATTTCCATCAACAGACAAATGGATTAAAAAGCTGTGTTACATACAAGCAATGGAGTACTATGCATTGTTGAAAAGCAGTGATGAACGCATTAAGCACATCATCACATGGGAGGAATTGGGGGAAATTATGCTAAGTGAAGTTAGCCAAGTGCAAAAGGACAGGTACAACATGAGATTGCTGAGGTAAACTTAATTAAAAAAAATTCAAAAGGGGTATCAGGAAAAAGCTACTATATACAGAAATGCTTGGGGAGAAGCCCAGGAAGTATGGCAGGGGCCAGACCAAATCCAGGGCTACATTTGATAACCAGCTGGAGTGGGGGTATGGGGATGAGAGGGGCAGATGGTGATGTATAGAGATGGAATGGGGTACTAACTTACCCAAAGGGAGCATATTATTTATATCTCCACAGGGAAAGAGGGACTAAACAGAAACCCGGTGATCCAGGATGTGAATGCAGTGTGATGGCATGGAGCGGGGAACCATTGGAGGGGTCTGAGCACACAATCCCAATCCCAGCTACAGGGGCAGCCACCTCTCCACCAGGGGAGTTTGCCTTGGAAGTCAGCACTGAGGCTGCAGCTTGGGGAGTGAGAGATGCCTGACCAGAGCACATGAGAACAAATGAAGGGAAAAGAAGAGAAAATGAAGCATATCCTGGCCCACTGAACCTTCAGGATGATATTCCCACTCAGAGCAGTCGATGCACAGGGAGGAACATATGGCCATCCCCACTATGAAATACGGCTACCCTCGCTGACTCAAGGCCTTTTGGGGTCAACAATGGAGAAACAGGGTCAGGATTATCCCCTCTCTGACACAGCCACATCATGGCAAAGCTCTAAGGGTGTGCAACAGAGCATGAAGTTCCAGAAGGAGTGCCAAGGATATACTTTGGGGCAGTGGTTTGGCACCCCATCCATCTCAACCAGGGGACATTCCTGGAGGTCAACAAACAGACCTTGAATTATTTATAGGTTTTTATATTGTTACTATTTTTATTTCTAATATATATATGAAAATGTTTTTTTTTTTTGGTGACTGTTGTTATCACTGTTTTATTTTCTTTGGTTGTTTCATTTTAGCATGCCTTTTTTTGGGGGTACATGTTACCTCTGCAGGTCTATCTAGATAAGATAGACTGGAAAAATGGTCTGGAGGTGAAAGCGATGGGTCTGATGGTTCCAGGGCGGGGGACATGGGAAAAGGAAGTGGTGTTGACCAGCCCAGGGATAAGGGAATAACAATTGATTCAAAATCAGTGACAAGGTGGGTGAGAGCAGTATGAGAGCAGCAGATTGATCAAGAGTAATGTAACAGTAAAAAAATACTGAAACCCAAATGGAGGCTGAGCATGATAGTGGGACAAGAGGAAAGTAAAAGGAAACAGGAAAGAACTGGGAGCTAAGGGCATTTTTAGAGGGTTAAATACAGGCATGTACATAGGTGCATATATTTATATGTGACAGTGGGGAAATAGATCAATGAACATATACTTATAGGGTTAGTAGAAGGACAGCAGATGGGCATAGAACCTCCACTCAAGTAGTTCCGCAGTGCAAGAACATTTTCTTCTATAAAATTGGCTTTCCATGATGCTCTCCTTCCCGACACGATCACTGGAGGCAAATGTGTGCATACGCAAAGGTGGTGAAGAAAGCTGATGGTGTCCAGCTATCAAAAGATGTAGCATTTGGCCTCTTAAAGGCTTGAAAGTAAACAAGCAGCCATCTAGCTCAGAAGCAAGAAAGTCCACATGGACAAAGCACACCAACTTGTGGGACCACGAGGTGTCAAAGCAATCAGTATCAAGCTTCAAGAACTAAAAATCACATTGTTGCAAGCTCACTTTCCTGATATAATCACTGATGACAATTGTGTGCATAAAGTTAATGTGGTGAAGAAAGCTGATGGTGCCAGGCTATGAAAAGATATAGCATCTGGGGTCTTAAAGGCTTAAAGGTAAACAAGTGGCCATCCAGCTCCGAATAAACAAAGCCTAAATGGAAGAAGCACACCAGCTTGTATGACCATGAGATGTTCAGGGGATTCAGTGACAGGCATCAAAGAACTAAAACTATATCATTATAAACGAGGGGAGTACAGATTGAGGACCCAATGCCATCAATAGGTGAAGCAACATCCTCTTACAGAGGTGATGCAGGGAGGAGATGAGCCAGCCAGGGTGCAGTATAGTAATGATGAAATATGCAACTTTCTTCTCGTTCTCAAATGCTTCCTCCCACCCACTAACATGATCCCAATTCTACCAGACAAATCCAGCTAGAACAGGGGATATATACTGGAGTCATGGGGAATTTAGGATAGATGATCCCTCAGGACTAATGGTGGGAGTGGTGACACTGGGAGGGTGGAGGAATGGTGGAATAGAAAGGGGGAACCAATTTCAGGGATCTACATATAATCTCTCTGGGGCACAGACAACAGGGAAGTGAGTGAAGGGGTACATTGGACAGTGTATGATATGAAAAAGTAATAACAATTTGCAAATTATTAAGTGTTCATGGGGGAGGGGCAGGAGAGAGGGAAGGGAAATATGGGGAGCTATTATTAGAGGCCTAAGTGGAGGGAGGATATTTTGAGAGTGATGATGGCAACAAGTGTGCAAATGTGGCCTGCATACAATGGTTGCATATATGGATCATGATGCGAGTTTTATGAGCCCTCAATAAAATGATTCATTAAAAAAAGGTGGGGGAAAGAGGAGCTTATTCCAAGGGCTCAAGTGAAAATATTTGGAAGTAAATATGGCAATATGTGTACAGATATGCTTGATACGAATGATGTATTGAATGTTATAAGAGCTGTAAGAGCCCCCAGTAAAATCACTGGGAAAAAAAGAGAAAACTGTAACAACAAACCAGTCATGGGAGAACAGACAGTGTATAGTAAGAAAAAAAATTGATAACAAAAAAGAAAGAAAAAAAAGAATGGAAACTAAAAGCAAGGGAAGAGAAAGAAGGAAGAAAAAGCACACTGCAAAAATAAGGGAATAGAAGAGAGCAAAAAGAAGAAAACAATTAGAGGAATAAAAAGGAAAAAGAAAATAAATGAAGAGGAGAGAAATAGAAGAAAAGAAAGGATAAACAAAACAAAGGAAATTTAAAATAAGAAACAACAATGAAGGGAGAAAATTGGGTCAGGGACAGAACTAAGACCGGGGAAAAGTGGTACCCCAACTACACTCTCTGCAGATCTGCATGTGCCAAGGAGCTCATGGGCTGCGGTGGGAGGAGCTATGTAGTGGGAAGGTCAGCCTTAAATGGAGCTCCAACTGTTGATTGGGATGAGGGACATCATCTCAAAGCAGTTCCTGCAGATTCCGAGGGTGACAGACATGAGAGTTGTAGTTCCTGAAGGAACTTTTAAGTTCAGTGGGCAATTGGGGGCAAGACTAGTGATTACTGAAGAAGTTCTCGACCCCTTTAGGTGGTTGCCGACAGGTTGCCTGTCTGTTCGGAAATGCGCTTTCTGCCTTTCTGATGGGGCAGAATTCCTGAACCTTCAGATAAAAAGCTGGTGCACTAGGAGCCTGCCCTGAGACAGAGCTGGAACTATGTAGGGTGGTGACCAGTGAGTGGACACTGGCAGCTAAGCGTTGGGGCCTGTCCACTTCTCTGGTGACCAGCGGAGTATGGGGAAACAATGGGGATCCCACATTGTCTTTCTCATCTCAGTTTGTGATCAAATGCTTCTTGCAAAATTTCAAAATAACCTTGCTCCCTCAGGCCAGCTGGCAGTTCACCTGTTTGTCCTCTTTCTGCCTCCTTTTGTTCAACATCTTCTCCTATATGATATTCACTCCATTTCACTATCCTTTCCTCCAAAGCACAGGGTTCCAGGATTGTCCTATCTATCTATGTTATTTGTTCTCATGTGTCTTTGTGAAGGAGGTCCTGTGCAGTGCATCTTCTTGCCAGAAGTTTTCGCACCAATGACATTTGAAAGATTGATTGTATTCTGAGCTAGTGATATTACAAAAAAAGAAAACAAAGCCCAAGCCTATTGCTAGTGGGACAATCCTGACTCATGGCAACACTATAGGAAGGGTTAAAATTGAGCTATAGGTTTTCTAAAGCTAATCCTCATGGAAGCAGACTGCTAATTTTCTCTCATGGCGTGCCTGTTGGGGTGAATTTACCTATGCTTTGGGTAGCAGTCATGTACTTGTCCACTGCACCATGATATTCTGGATATATTACTTGAAAAAATACATTATTAAAAAATATACATATATGGGTTTCAAAAAGGTTGTGCAAAAAAAAAAGATTTGAAAGATAATATAGCTTTTCCAGGAACTTTTGGAAGATTGCTGATATATGTATTTCCAAACTCTGCATCTGTGAATATAATTTTATCTGGGAAGATAACTTTGTGGTGTTAATGAGGTCATTATAAGGGTAGAGTGTGTCTCAAGCCTAATGACTTTTGAGATATAAAAAGAGCAGATCATACAAAAGAGTGAAAAAGAACAAGTAGGGAAGACTTCAGAAAATCACCAGGGAAACAAGAAATAGTGATGTTGCAAAAGCGAAGTATCTTCTTCAAGGCTGATGGAGAAAGGCTTCTAGAATCAGTGTTCTGAATGTGGGCCCCTAGCCTCTTAAGCTGAGAAAATCATTGTCTGTTCTTTGCAAAACGTCCTTTTGTGATATTTCTTCTACAGCAGCATTAAGAAACTAAGATAAATGCATTCCATAAGATGAATGCTTCATAAATAAAGCAGACCTATAGTTAAATTAAAAGAATTATATTAAAGAGTTAAAGTTGTATGAGAGCTATAAAAATTGGGAGTGTTTACTCTTACTAGTGTTGTTAGGCACTCTTGAGTTGTTTCTGACTTACAGCAACTTCATGTGCAACAGAACAAAGCATTGCCTATGAAACACTATCTGGTCTTGCTCCACCTTCATCTAGTGCTATGTTAGAGCAAATAACTGCAGCCTTTTTGTCAATTCATCTCCCGTTTTTGCACTGCCCCTCTCCTTTACCAAGCATGATGTCATTTTCCAGGGTCTGGTCTCTCCTGATAACATACCCTAAGTATGTGAGATGAAGTCTCACTGTATTCTTTTTGAAGCAGCATTCCCATTCTACTTCACCCAAGACAGACCTATTTGTTCCCTTGATAATCCATGGTATTTTCAATAATTTTTGCCAGCACCATAATTCAAATACATCTTCCTCTGTTTACTTTATCCAATATCCAACTTTCACATGCAAATGAGGCAATTGAAAATACCATGACTTGAGTCAGATGGATTGTTAGTTCTCAAATTGTCCTCTTGATGTTCAACAATTTGATGATATCTTGTGCAGCAAATTTACCCAATGCAATGTGTCATTTGATTTCTTGATGGTGTTGATGAACATTGTTTCATGATTATTGATTGCAGATCCAATTAAGATGAAATCCTTAACCACTTCAATCTCCTCTCCGCTTATCATAATGCTACCTTTTGGTCCAGTTGTGAAGATTTTGGTTTTCTTTGTAATTGAAGGTTGCAATAATGAAGGTTGCAATCCTTCATCTTCATCAAATGTTAATATCTTTCATTTGTTGCTTATTCCTACCCCATTCTCTTCTATTAGTAATGAATTTTTAGCTTGTGTGTGTATGTGTGAGTTCTTTAAATATTAACAAAAGACAAAATAGTTAATTTAGTAGCTCTTCTTATTCCTTTCTTTTAGACACAAAGTACCACATTTTATAGGCATTCTGTACATCTGTTGTTGCACTGAAAACTTATCCTGCTTAAAAAAAAATTCCAAAGACTGGGAAAACATTTTTGGCAATGACATATAGGAAAAGCGACTAACTTCAAAAATCAGTCCAATACCTCAACAAGAAAAATGAAAATAAACTGATTTAAAAAAGGGACACAAATAGGCATGTCATCAAAGAAAACATTCAGGTAGCTAACCAATATACGCATAAATTCTTGTGACTATTAGCCATTTGAGCGATGCAAATCAACACAGCCATGGCTTGACTGCAACAAGGACCTGAAACAAAGCAGCGCTTTGGTAATGGCACAGGGCTGGGTAGTTTTTTCTCCTATTGTACAAAGGGTCCTCTTGAGTTGGAACCAATTTGATGGCATGCAACAACAATAGTCCCTAGAGAAGGACTTCGTGCTTTATAGAGTAGAAGATCAATGAAAATGAGCAAGAGCCTTCATAAGATGGATTGACACAATGGCTCAAACAGCAATGTGAGAATGGTGCTGGACTGGGTATCAGAACTGACTTAACGGACCTAACAACAACTTACTTTTCTAAGCTGCAGCTTTGGTTGTTCATTTTTGGAAGGACATCTTTGTTGGGTACATAAGATCCTTGGTTGACTCTGACTAATCTATGTTAGCTGCATTATCTTGTGTTTTGAATACTTCTTTGGAGAAATATGAGACTTATCTAAGTTTTCTGCTATCTAATTATTTTATCTCCTTGCTTTAATATCCAGGAGATTCCTGACCCTCTTCTGCTTCTTGTCTCTTCCTTGTTCCTTTTCTCTTTTCCTCCTTAATGTTTTTCCAATCTTAAAGGATATATCTCATTGTTGACTGTGTTGAGTAAAATTTCCCTGTGATTTTAATGTGGCTTGTGAGAAAAACTATAGCCATTTGATTCAAATAATTAATCTTATCATTATTGGTGCTGTTGTTATGATATGTTTTGACTCATTCCAATGGTTCAGCAAGAGTAAGGAGTGTTAATTGATTTTTAAACCCTACTGGGAGGCAAAATGACACTTTTAACTTTCTTGGTCATTCATAAAGAGAGAAATAAAACCAGAACATTTATGATTATATATATTTATAATACATATTATATATATAAACCTATACAGCAAGAAGGAATATGACAGCTAATTAGTCCATACGAGAGGACAGAGGGCTCAGTTCAACTCACTTTTGTAGTTCAGTTAATATACTGAAAGTCCTTCATCACAGGAGGGGACTTTGGTCCAAGGTCAAGGAAGCAGGCAGAGGAGTCTTCCCTCAGTCAATAGAGGGAGCGTCTTCTCTCAGGCAGTAGACAGCAGGGTGGGTTAACAACAGTCAGCAACAATCAGTAGCATGGAAGCTTAGCAAAGCAAGCCAGGATGGATATTGAACTCAAGCAAGGCAAGGTGACAGGATTCACCAGCCTCAAGCTCAAGTGATGTATGCAAAAGCACTATTGGCAACGTAATTCCAGACACACATCCCTGGGTTGGCTTAGCCCACAGGTAGTACAGCACACTGGTTGAGGCAGAGAACTCGCTAAAGCAGCAGCACATTGGTCTGATCACCAGAGAGCAAGGGGTGGTGGTGGTACAGGCCTTGCAGAGTCATTTATCTCTTTGCCCTCCAATCAGACTGGGACCTGACTAATCTCCACCCACATGATCCTATTGACCAGGTTAACACAATGAACTTAACTATCACAAGCAGACGAAATGTAACTATGTTATTTGCATATAATTTGTAATTAGTATTGTTAGAAAAATTAGTATAAATAATAAATGGGATATTGGAATAATTTGAATACCGACCAAATAGCCTAGGTGCTGGAAGGCTGCTCTGTTGGCTACTATACTAATAAAGTTCATTTTGTGTGCTCGCTTCAGCAGCACATGTACTACGAAAATTCACTTTGTTCTCTCTGTTCCCTTGCAGTGGCTGTTGATTGGGACAAATCCTTCTACAGCAAAGCTCCGACATTTGTAGATAACATCTAACTTATAGATTCAAGTTATCTTCCAATTGATTAGCTCCATTACTTCTATTTTCTACTACAAGGATTTTAATTATGCTTATGTTAGATTTCCTTGCTTGTCATATCTATAATTTTCTATATAATCACCTTTAATTTACTTGTTATCTTATTATAATCATATAATATGTTCTAACAATGCATAATTATGAAATTATTATTATATCAGCATTAATTTTAAGAAATAACAAAATGACATTTTCAAATATTCTTGCTCTTTAATATGATCCTATGGGGAATATGGATGTCATTTTAAGGACTAAAATGCCATGGTGTTTTCAATCACCTCATACGCATGTGAATGTTGGATAGTGAATAAGGAAAACCAAAGAAGACAAGAAGAATGGATACATTTGAATTATGGTGTAGATCAAGAATACTGGAAGTATTGTCATTGCCAGCATAGCAATCAGATCAGTCTTGGAAGAAGTACAGATAGAACACTCTTTGGAAGCAAGGTTGGTGAAAATTTCTCTCATGTATTTTGTATACATTTTTCAAGAGTGATCAGCTTTTGGTAGAAGGTCAGGGAACAAGAGGAGACTGTCAAAATGATGAGTGGATGCAGTGGTTGCAGCATGACAACAATTGTCTCAAGTATGACAACTGAGTCAAACACAGCAGCAATTGTGAGAATGGCAGAGGACGAGGCAGTCTTTCATTCTGTTGTACACCGGGTCACCGTGGGTCAGAACCAAAGCAAAGGGACCTGAGAGCCACCACAATGGCACAGTGTTATCATTCCTTCTACAACAGAAAACCATTTCCATGCACTTTGGTTTTATTCCACAGCAATAACTTTAAACAAGACACAATCTATGACATAGACAAATACTCTTGTTTATGCAGCTGGAAGCCCCTGAAATTATTTTAAGATTATCTACCATCATGTGCTTTCCACGTTGTCAAATGATGACTATCTGAGGTTTGGGATTCACTTTGAAGAGATTTTGTCCCACTTAATAAGAAAGGGGATTGCAGATTTTTAAAAAATCCAGATGACTTTGGCTTTTCAGAAGGCTAAGAAATACATAAATTCTTTTAGATAACCGAGTTATCTAAAATGAATAAGCTTTACACTTTTCCACCTGAGTCATTTTTTGAAAGAAGTGATTTTAAACACTAGCACATTTCTTGCTTTCTTGGAGATTAAAGGATCTACCTCACACAGATGACTGTACACTCAGGATGATTGTAATTCTAATGTATTAAAATGTGATTATTCAAATGAAGGACTGGGGGCCTTTACTTCTGTGAAATGGCTCCCAAACACTGTGTGCTTGGGGTTATTTTCCAAACACAGGCCTCCTGTTTTTGTGTGTGATTATATTTTCCTTAAGTGCTTTTTCTTATAGCTATTCTTGCCTTTGCCATGAATTTAGTGGGGGTTCAGAAATCAGACAATGAGACTTACTGGAATTACATATAAATTAGGAGTAAATATACTTTGAACATGAAATGGGACTTCTTTCTCTGAATAAAATGCGTTTTAGTGTATAAGCTTCATAGGATTTGCCCTTGTTATTTGGGAATCTGCTATTTCTTGATTCTTAGTTCTTGAGTCCCAGATTAGAAAACACAAAAAGGTTGAATAGCTGTATTTCTGATGCATCAGTCGTTTCTGGAACCTTGACTTTACATATGCTTTGTGATATTATCATTGCAATATTGTGACTATACTTTAACATACCACTGTTATATAGCTTAATTCTTCTGACTATATCATGGGAAATCTACAGAAAACACTGACATTCTCTTACCTTGCAGAAAGGAGTGTCTATGTGTTCTTAATGCCCAGTTGCCCTAGTATCTGGGGGTTGTGCACACGTTTGCTATGCACTTTGAGTATACAGGGAAGGTTCCAAAGTTGTTAAGTGCAAGCTGCAAGATTCTAAGATTAATTGTGCTTCACTCTCCAGTGAGATTAGTATATTATAAATCATAGGGGCATATCCCATCAATCTGGTGCCTGGATGTGGGAACATGATAACCCCTAACTCAGCAGAAATGCAGCTTCTCTCCTGGAATAAACCAGTGCTCCTCAGATAGGTCCAGGGCAACAGACAGCATTTTAAAGACATCTTTGAGATATCATTCTTTATACAACAGAAAACCATTTCCATGCTCTTTGGTTTTATTCCACAGCAATAACTTTAAACAAGACAGGTTTAAAAAGCTGTTTTCTGGGCATTTACTATCTGTTGAACTTCTCTGGAAGTGCAGAAGAAAAAGTATATGATTCTTATCCTTGATGGGCCTACTGTTTAACTGGGAGTGAAATGTCTTTTAGTTGTAATAATGAGATACAGAGAATTGTAGTAATGAGATATTGCCATTATTTATCTATCACATGGAACAATGCATCTCCACAATATGTATATAAGACTAAAACTTCAAATCCAAACTCACTGCTGACTCATAGAATTGTCTTTGTGGGCTTTTTAGACTGTAACACTTTCCAGGAGAAGAAAGCCAGGCCTTTCTCCAGGGGAGTCACTGGTCAGTTCAAATTGTTGACCTTATGATTAGCAGCCCAACATGTCGGCACTGTGCCACGAGGGTGCCAAGTATATGTGTACCAGTGGACTATCATAAGAAATTATGTACAGAAAATATTAAAAAATAAGAGTTTGCAAAATCAGAGAAAAGCCAGAAATATATTTGCTGGGACAGCCTGAAAATTTGCTGTGGAAGATAGGCCTATTGGGTAATATGGTGGAGAAATGATAGATGGTGTATTTTCCAGTGCAAGTATATGGATTAAGGAAAGAAACAACAAGGATGAGTACAAAGGAAGAGGCTTGGGTGTATCAGGTTGAGCTGCATACTGTGAAAACCTCTTGCTTGCACCTTCCTGTCTTTCCATGCGTTCTCCATTAGTGGAGTCAATTCCAGTCCTCTTTGGAGGTTCTTTGCCTAGAAAACTCCCATGTGGACCTCTCATCAGAAAGCAGGTGGAAATGTGAACAATGCAATGCAGACAGATAGGCCAGTCCTGTAGAAGTTTAGCTGTAACCAAAACAGAGAGCACTGGGTTTCATGGAGCTCCAGGGATTCCTTGATAGGCATAGCCAGATATTTTAACATACTCAGGAAAAATGAGTCAAGTTATCTTTTAACTGGGTGGATTACTGAACTTACAGGGAAATTTCCAAGGTGATCTATTGAGACCCATTTCTCTTAGTCTGCAACCACACATGACTACTGTCCCAATCCTTCAAACCAAGCCTGGGCTCATGTATTCCATGTGACACATGACAAAACTCGACTTCCTTTAACCAATAGTGCATGTGTGCTGGAAGGTTACAGGAGAGACACAGATGCACTTGGGCTTTTGTTAAGATCATGTAATTTCATATTGAATTGTGTTCACCTCAAAATGTGTGTCATTTGGCCATGATTATCAGTGGTTTGAAAGTCATGTAATGATACGATTTGGCAGCTATATAATGACCTCTCATGATATGATCAAATGTCATAAGCCAATTAATGATAAAGGATTAAGGGTGGGGGTGCAACACTGCTAATACCATCACAGCCCTGGCTCAACATAAGGGGCATAACCAGAGGTTTGGCATACAATACCCTTTCCTTAACAAAGCTGGAAGAAGATAGATAGATAGATAGATAGATAGATAGAGACCTATTACCACCAAGAAAGAGGAATTAAGAGTGGATTGTGTCTTAGAACCTCTAGATACTTGGGAAGATGGATGCTAATTCACATGGAAACCTCTGAGGGATATTGGGCCCACAGATGTTGAAGAGAGATAAGAACCTTCGTCCTTAATTATAAGTCAACAGAGAAAGTCTTTCCTCAATCCTGGCACTGTGAATTTGGATTTCTAGACTACCGAATCATGAGAGATTGCATCTGCTTTTTAAAGCCATCCTCTTGTGGTATTTCTGTTATGGCAGTACTAGATAACCCAAACACACAAGCGGACTCACTAGAGTCCTTTGGAGTGCACGAGGCATCCAGAAAAGGAAGGAAGTCCCTGGTAGAGTGACCTGTATGCTGCAGGAGGGTAGGCACTGAGGAATTAGAAGAGGTTTGGAAATACTGTATTTCCAAATATAGGTGCTCGGGACAGCTGACCTCACTTCTCCCACCGTTCCATGCTCCCAAGACTTTGAGTTATGCCAACTGTTCTGCCTCCTCTCAAGACCACTGGGTTGCAGAACTCCAGAAGGTACCAGTAGCAATGCATTTTCTGCTTCTTTCTTGAGTCATCCCCAGTCTTAGTTTTTCTATTATAGCTCTTCTTTGCCTCCAAGCTCCCTTCTCTGAACTTCCCTTATGTCTGGGGCTGCCAGATTTAGCAAGTAAAAAGATAGCATACTCAGTGGGATATTTCAAAGTACTAACGTATAGTAAAAAATAATTTACCATTTATCTGAAACTCAAGTCTAACTCTGCATCTTGTCTTTTCTCTGGCAGCCCTACTAGACTGGGGGTTCATTCAATAGCCTTTATAGTGAAGGAGCACATGAAGCCTTATAGGGGCATAGGCTATGGCTCTTTCCTCAGTCTTGGGAGGCACCAAAATTTGACAAAACATGGAGGGGCAAGTAGGGCAATGAAAACATGTTGCAAAAAGCATAACTTGGTTGAGTTCTTTCAGAATTTTATCCTCTTGCAAGAAGTTATTTTAATTTCCTGAAATATCTTGAAAGAAACTCTTTTAATTTCAGTATGCACAAACATTTTATGATTTATTTTCACTGAGTGCTATAATTTTTAATTTTAGTGACATATATGAATGAATGAATCATTATGTCTTCAGTGCTTAGGACATCTAAAAGTCTTTAATAAGATTCATCTGCCCAACAGGAGCTTGTCATATGTGATTCATGCTATTATCACCATAATCTCCATTAGCGCTGATCAAAAGCAGCAGCTGTGTGGGCAATGATACAGTGGTTAAGAGCATTCATCCTGACTGTACCATTTACATGCTCTAAGATCTTGGGACACTGCTTCATCTCTCTGTGCCCTTTCCCCCATCTGTAAAAAGAAATATATTATCTAACCCAAAGGGTTGGTGAGAAGCTAAATTGTTAAAACACATGAAATGTGTATAGCAGTGCTTAGAACAGGGTGGATGTTAGATAAGCGTTCGTTTGCATATTTAAAAATCATGCCCGAATTTATGCTATAATTGAAATGTGTAAAATGTGCTATAGGACCTCAGAAGAGGATGTGACCGATCATCCCCGAAGAGCACAATCTCTGTGTGCCATGTTCTTTTCCCTCAACTGTGTTGAGGGCAAGAATTTTACTGCCTATAACTTCCCATTCTTCCCTCACCCCTCTCACCTTCTCTTACAGGGGTGCAACAGTGTCTGCAACCATTTCTTGGTGGATACAGTAGCACTACAGGCAGCCTAAAGAAATGCTAGTAGTATTCATAGATGCCCTGTCATCAACTCAGTGAGTTCCAAAATACTCAAACTTTATATAATTTTGCTATTCCTGGTTTATTTGTAAACAGCAAGGCAAGTATGTTTAATTTAAGAGACAAGAGGTGAACTTCCTAAATACAAGAAGTGCCGCCACACATAAGGAATGGAAGCTAATGAAGAACTCATTTACCACTCACATCTTAGTATCAACTGACCCATGGGTAAGAATAACAGGACATGTGATGGGCATTTACTAAGTGACCCACACTGTACTAATCAAGGGGTCACTGAATTTTCCCAAACCACTTGAGGTCAGTGCTATCAGCTAATATCATATAAAAAGAACTGAGAGATTGAGAGTGTCTCACATTGTCTAGAGTGTTATTGCTTGGCTTTGGGTTCAAAATCAGGTTTCCCAAGCTCACGAATAATCATGTTTTTCAACTTGAAAGTGAAGAAGAAGTCAGAGACAAGTTGCCATTCATTTACTCGCACGTGGGGCCTGCAGAGGTGGGTAGGATAATACCGTCTTCTCTATGATGAAAATCACACTCATAAAGAACTGAGTACAAGTGGCAGGTGCTCTAGTAGAGGTGCTCTAATAGTGAAAGTACTGGGCATCCAGAAGCTCAGGGATAGATTCATGGCTCTCAATGGTCAATTTATTCCCTTTATCAGTCTGAGAAGGGCTTTTCTTGGAAGAAGTGCTATTAACAGCAGCAAAGACTTATTTTCCAGTGTAAGTTTTTTGATTGCAAGCAACGGAAAAAGACTCTGCTTAATGCAACCAATCTAGTGAGGGATTATAATTCAATGAGATATAAACATAACATGCTTTTTTACATCTAATTATATTTTCCAGTGTTTTTCAAACTCTGAAGTACTATGAGTTAATCTTAAAGATTTTAATTTAGCACGAATGGTCTGAGAAGCCAGATTCTATTTTCCTAACAAGCCAGTATCTCCAATCTCCAGACCACATTGGGAATTCCAAGGGAACACTTTCTTCCTGTCTGTCTCTGTAGACCATGTCTTTGTTCTGTTGTACAATTTCCTCATACTTGCAAGTTCTACTTCATTTGGGAAATGAAAACTTTCCATCTCAAACTTTTAGAATAAGCTATTTTCTCTGTCACATAGGCTAGAGTTATGACCCTGTCTGGTTGGATTGAGAATGGAGCCATAGTCTGGTCCTAAATTTACCCTCCTATGGACATAAGGGGCTTGGGGAGGAGAACAATGATAGGGGTGGTGAAGGCTGTCAGTATGGGTGTATTTGTATCTAGCTTCACTCTGCTGGTTGTCAACATGAGGGTGGTGTGTGTGTAGAAGTATGTGTATGTGAGTGGTGTTGGGTCAGAGGCACCTGCACCCCTCAGGAAAATTTCAGAGGAAAAGTCTTATTCCTTTAGTTCCTAGAGGTATATACTTTCCAAGTTGTGGTAGTTGCATACTATGTGGTCAATTTGAGAGAATTCAGAGTGAACGGGTAGAGTTTAACCTGTCAGTCAGGTGGAAGCTTGATGACCTCATCTGGAGACAGTAAGAATATAAATAACTCTCTTGAGGTGGGACACACGTTCACTCCCTGAGAGACATTGCAGCTGAGAAGACACGTGGCAATGCTTACAATGCCACTAGATCCACAAGACTTCCCACCTGCATTTAGCATCATTACATTTATTTTGTGAGTTTGAAGAGGACTTTACAGATTATGTAGAACATTTGGGCTATTATCAGACTCATGGACTTGATCTGGACTGGGCTGGAATGTTTTCTTAATGTACAATTATTCTTTATATAAAGATCTTTCTTATACACATGTGAGTCTTCCTGGAATTGTTTCTCTAGTCTACCCAGATTAACACACTTTGCCAGATTTGACATCTTCTTATGGGCCCTAGAACCATTAACAGTTTATCACCGAAAAAGCCTCTTTATATGTGGTGTTGGGTCCTGGTTGATGGTAGGGAAATGGGTGCACCTATTTCCCTCTAGTGCAGAAACCCCTCCAAGGTGAGGAAAATGCTGGAACTCAGGCATTACTTCAATGGCTAGGTGGGAACTGTGTCGAGAGTCCTCATCAAGTTCTCTCTCCCTGCCCTACTTTACCCCCAGAAACCAAACCTGCTGCTCCAGGACTCCCCTCCCTCCATTAAGTCAACACATCCAATTTCATTTCATTTTTATTTTTGATGCATTTCTCTCAGAAAACCAACCCCAAGGAATAGAAGGAAAGGGAAGGAGCGAGTCAGTACATCTGCTTTGTTTTGGTGCTGATGGCTTTGTCTCCTAGGCATCCTTTGGGGCCATGGTCCCCACAGCGAGCTAGATGTTTGGAAACAAAGCTCTCCTTAGCCCAATTCATTCTGTACTCTTGAGTAGCAACACCTTCTTTTCATCTGTGGACAGAACCTTAGGTTCCCGGCAGAACAGCTAACCAAGGGAGACATTTTTAATGTCTTTGTGTTTGGGGCTGTCAGCTATGTTCATTCTAGACAATCTGGCATCATGTCACATTGTTCCTTCAACAGGAAACCCTCAAGCATTCTAAACCCTTAGATCACAGACCTAAGTTATTAAAAAGCAGCAGATCTTTGTACTTGTGAATGCTCACAATTATTCATCAATAAAAGATTAATAACACATCATGCAATCAGCTGCTTCCCTTCAGCAGCCACATATCTTTAAGGGCAGTAGGAGGTAGCCAACAGGGCCTCTGAGGGAATAGCCTCTGAGGGAATAGCCAGCCTGGTTCTTGACTTGCAGGACAAGTGTGGGTGCGGGGAAGCAACAGTCCCTGTCCTGCCTTATTTGGACATGGGCTTTTCTCCTGCACAGGGCATGATAAACGGGGAAGTACTTAGCTAAACTTTCATCTGAATCTCTAGAATTTTCCATTTATTCATTTATACTGTCTTCCATGTACTAGATACTATACTCTGATGTGAAGATGGCAGTGGTCAAGATCTCCACTCCAAAGTTCCTGTGGGCTCCATCTAAGATTTCTGCTTTCTCTTATTTCTTATCAGACTCTACTTGCTGTTCCTGCATTTCTTTCTGCTTCCCTGCTGCCTTCTGAGTGCGACTCCACCTTCCATTCTGTGAGGACACCTGTCAGGTCCACGGCAACTTTCTCCTGTGGCCCACTTTCTTTCAAATTTCCTCCCCTGAGCCCCAAAGCTGCACAAAGAGGTCTCCTCTTTCTTCTTTCATGAAAGACAACTCATCACTGGGACTCTAAAACTCACTCTCAATCATTCCTTCTCACCTAGGCTAAGAAGCATCTCATGAATGTAGTCTTCCTCAATGTAGCCTTTCTTCTGCGATTTCTACCCTCCCCTATCCCCTTTCTTCTCCTGAACTAGAGTGGATAGAAAAAAAAATGGGCTTGAATCTCAGATGCTAGCAGTCAGCTTTGGGATGTGGCTTCACTTCTCTAAGCCTCGGTTTGCTGTTTTGTGAGATGAGGATAAGAGTATGTATTGCATGATATGTTGTAAGCATACATGAACAAAACCTTCTGAAAAGCTAGCACTTATTGCTTCCAATTTGGATAGTGTTAGGAGGGCAAGTGGAGGGAGGGTGCCGGGGGTCATCTGCCAGCTCTAAAGGGACTGGTCTTGCTCTTGACCAGGACACCAGTACTTTTCTGTATAACATTTTGCTGCCTCTGAGAGTTGGCTTTGCTGGGCTAACACTGCATCTCTCTCCAGCTTGACATCACTCTCTGAAGCAATGACTTTTGACGGGGATTAGCATGTTGACTAGGACCTGAGGACCACAGAGTCAGGGACTGAAAGGAGCTTCTGGGTTCCATCACTCAACATTCGACTTTGCACTTCAGAGAAGGTTGTGATCACAATGAGCCCAAGAAGACATGTCAAGTAGAAGAGAATCGGGCAGCCAGGCGGTCTAACTGTCCATTCATGTGTCAAGCTGCCTTTGCTCCTTGGATCTGGAAGTAAGAAAAAATGGGCTCAGAAGCAGCATCTACCCACCCAAGGTGACAACGGAGCTAATACTCTTGTTAGCTTTGTTTGTATAGTTTATAAAGGCAGCTTGGATCACGCTAGCTCTGACTCTAAATGAGTTAGGAGATGGAATTACCTGGATGATTCCTTTCAAACAATAAGAAAAATCCACGAAAGGAACTGCAAAACACCAACACATGGAATGAAAAAAAAAAACCTGAACAATAACATAAAGAGACCTGTAAAGAGAGACACCAGGAAGATTGTTCAGGGGTATATAGCCCCCACCCTAAAACCCAGTGCAGTTGGAAGCATCTGATAATTATTTTTAATAAATCATTTTATTGGGAACTCATAAAACTCCCATCACAATCCATACATACTTCAATTGCATGCAGGCCACATTTGCACACTTGTTGCTATCATCACTCCATCTGATAATTTTAATCAAAGATTAGATGTGATACAATCAGATAAGTTAGTGTGACAGCTTCTCTTGGTGCCCTTCCTAGATTATCATTTCTTGATTATGCCTCATTTCCTTATTGTGCTGATTAGAATTGCCAACACTATGTTGGATATAATCAGAAAGGTGTGCATCAGGATTGTATCCTCTCACCATACTTATTCAGTCTGTGTGCTGAGCACATCATGAGAGCAGCTGGACGATGTGAAGACACATGAAGCATAAGGATGGGAGGAAGGCTCATCATGGGGAGGTGATACGCACCACCTTGCTTGCTGAAAGTGAGGAGGACATGAAGCCCTTGCTGACGAAGATCAAGGATTGCAGCCTCCAATTTCAAGGACAACTACTGATCAAAATCTTCACAACTGGAGTAGTAGGTAACATCGTGAGGTAAGCGGAGGAAAGATTGACGTTGTCAAGGGTTTTGTCTTGCTTGGATCCACAATCAATGCTCATGGAAGCAGCAGTTAAGAGATCAAAGGACCATTGCTCTGGGTGAATCTGCTGCAGAAGACCCCTTTAAAGGGTTGAAAAGCAAGGATGTCACTTTGAGGACTAAAATGGACTTGACCCAAGCCAGGGTATTTTCAATTATCTCACGTACATGTGAAAGTTGGACCTTGAATAAGAAGGACCAAAGAAGAACGGGTGCCTCTGAATGCTGGCGCTGGCAAAGAATATTAAAAATACCATGAGCTACCAAAGTAATAAACAACGGTATCTTGGAAGAAGTACAACCGGGAGGCTGCTTAGAAACAAGAATGCTTAGTCTTTGCCTATGTATTTCAGACATGTTATCAGGAAAGCAGAAAGCCAGTGAGGAAGAAAAAGACCCTTGGCAAGATGGATTTGTCTAGTGGCTCAAAAGATGAGCTTGAGCACAACAACTGTGAGCTTGGTGCAGGGCCGGGCAGTGTTTCATTCAGTGGTGCCTATGGCCCCCAGCAGTTGGAACTGCTTCGTCAGCACCTACGACAACCTCGTGACTGTCAGAAGTGAGAGTGAGCACTCTTGCCTTTGGTCAGGTCTTAGGAAGGAAAACACGAATCTTTCGCCATCCAGTGTTTATAGGGCTTTTAAAAACAAGTGCTCTTGACCTAAGTAAGGATGTTTACCTCTATTCCTTGCTTTCTGAGAGTATATTCTAGTTTTATCATAAATGAATGTTCAATTGGAGAAAAGCTTTTTTCTGTGTGCTTTGGTATGATCATATTGGCTATTTCTTCTTTAGCCTTAATAGGATAACTTGAAAATGCTGATTAATTTTAAACTATTAAGCCCCATTTAGCCATGACTTGTAATTCAATTTTTATATTGTCGAATTCTATGTGCTAATACTTTAAAAGATTTTGGATTTGTGCTAATGAAGGGTATTGGTCTGCAGTTTTATCCCATTATTTCAGGAGGCAGCATCAGAGCAAGAACCAATGGTGCGGAAAGGAGAGATTTGAGCTGTATTGAAAGCATTAGCCCCAAACAAGGTGATAGAAACTGATGGAATAGCAATTTAAATGTTTCAGCACACTGATGAAACAGTAGAGACACTCACTAGTCTATGCCAAGACATCTGGAAGATAGCTACTTGGTCAATTGACTGGTCAATTGATTCAGATTTGTACCTATTCCAAAGAAATGTGACTGAACAGAATGCTCAAATTATAGAGCAATAGCATTGATAACACAGGTGTGGCAGTCATGTGCTTATGTTAATTTCATGATTGAGATGTAGGGGTGGAGTCTAACCTGTTAATCTGGAGAAAGCCATTGAGTAGCCAATGAGACCTCTATGGGGGCATGGCTTTCTTCTGATATGCCTAGGAAATCTGATGATATTTCCCTTGTGAAGATGAGAAGCTATCTCCTCAGTTGTTGAGAGTTAGTCTTAGAGACAATGAATCACAGACAAGACAAAATGTTGGCATCTGAGAAGCTGGAGGAGTCGGCGGAGAGACCACATGGTTGTGCCCTGATGGAGCCAGACCTCTGAAGCTGGGGCAGCCACATGGAGACCTCTGCAAGCAATGAGTTGCTTCTGTGGTTGATGGACCCTGAGCCCTGGAAGCGAGGAGCCATGGGGCACCCCTGACAGCACCGGGATTCTGCACCCACTGACCTGTGACTTCATGAGTCACAGAGTCACGGAGACTTTATAGACTAATTTTGGGCATATGGGTTAATATTGGACTTATGACTTTGAACTGGGCTTGGCTCAATGTCCTGTTCCTCTTGTATATAAACCTTTTCCTTATATCTGTATGTGTATCTATAAAATTTGTTCCTCCAGTCTACCCGAACTAACACAACAGGCAAGTAAAATTTTACTGATGATCTTCCAACAGCTGCTACAGCAATGCACTGACAGGGAGCTGCTAGATGTTGAAGCTAGATTCAGAGAGGATACGGAGCAAGGGGTATCATTGCAGATGTTAGAGAGATATTGGCTGATAGCAGAGAATACCAACAACATGCTCACTGGTGTTTTATAGACAATGTCAAAGAATTCAACTGTGTGGATTCATATTATTCAAGCAATGGGTAGCCTTGAAAATAATGGGACTGCCAGAACATTGGATCGTATTCACGTGGAACCTGTACATAGATCAAGAGGCAGCTTCATGCTTTAAAATAAGAAAAGGTGTGTGACAGGGATGTATCTTTTTGCAATGCTTGTTCAATCTGTTCGCTAAGCAAATCATCAGACTAAATATATTATATGAAGATGAATGCCATGTCAGCATTGAAGTGAGGCTTATTAATAACCTGTGATGTGTGCATGACACAGCCTTGCTTGCTGAGAGTGAGGAGGACTTCAAGCACTTTCTGAAGAAGGTCAGGAATGACTGCCTTCAGTATGAGTTATTACTCCTTGTAAAGAAGACTAAAATGTTTTGAAATACTAAAGTGTGCCTGACCCAAACCATGGCGTGATCCATGGTCTCTCATGCATGTGAAAATTGGATAGCGAATGAAGAAGACCAAAGGGAAAAACGTATGTATTTGCATTACAGTCCTGGAGAAGAACATTGAAAGTGCAATGGCCTGCAAAAAGACTTTTTCCTGTCTTGGAAAAAGTATGGCCCAAGTCTCCTTAGAGGCAAGAAGGGTGAGACTTTTGTCATACATGTTTTGGACATGTGGTCAGGGGAACTGTTCCTTCGAAAAACACATCATGTTTGGTAAAGTAAAGGGGCAGCGAAAAAGAAGAAGGCCTTCCAAGGTTGACACACTGGTTGCAACTATGAGGCCAAACAGGAACGATTGTGAGGCTGGCCAGGCCTGGGAATGTTTTCTTCTGTTGTGCGTGAGATCTCTGGGTGTCGGACTGACTCAATGGCACCCAGCAAGATGACCTTTGCTTTGGTCTCAACTAAAACCAGCATCATAAAATGAGGCCCAAAGGAGTCACTCCTCTTCCATTTCTCTGAGATTGGAACGGATTTGTCGTCATTCTTCTTTAAATATTTTGCAGAATTGTTTAAAGCCATTGACGTGTAGAGATTTCTTAGGCAGAGGGACTTTTTTTAAAATATAAATTCAATTTTCTGAATTGTTGTAGGGATATTCAAGTTCTCTATTTTATAATGGGTGAATTGGTAGGTAAGGAGAATGCATTCTATTACTTCATCATTGGCTACTCATGAAATATTCTGGCTTATAGTATTTTACCAGATAAATTTACCCATTTACAAATATTGTCATAAACCGTATATTTAAAAAAATTTTTTTTGGGGGGGCATCACCGCTCTCCGGTGGTGGGAGTAGGAGGCCCAGCTCCACTGCTGGAATTGAACCTCCGTCCCAGTGGGCTGCAGTTCCGCGCACAACCACTACGCCACCGGGGCTCAGCCCCCATAAATTGTATTTTTATAGCACCCTTTTGCTCACATAAACTTTAAAGCTAAACTTTTTTGAAATATCGATACTTTTCAAAAATTGGTCCATCTGACAGCTAAGTTGTCATATTTATGTATATTGAGTTGCTCTTATTATTTATTTGATTTTAATCTTTGGTGTCTACAGTGATATCCCTGTTTTACTTCTGATAACTCAACTTTACTCTCTTTTCTGGTCCATTTTTTTTTGAAGTTCTACAACTATATAAATAATCCATAGTTGAATTAGATAAAAAAATGATTGTATAATTGTTGCCACCATCATTTTCAAAACATTTTCTTTCTTCCTGTACTCTTTGGTATCAGTTCCTTTTTATCACTGCCCTCCCCCACCCTATCCCCCAAGAATCCTTGCTATTATATTAATCTTTATTGCTATTGTTATTTCCTCCCCCCATATCCTACCCCATCCAGTGTTCACCTGTCATTCTGCTATGCGTCATCCTTGAGAGGGGTTGTAGAATCATCACTGCTCTCAGTTCCCCCTTCACTCCCCTCTCTTTCTGTCCCCTCAGGGAGCCATTACTCCAATTACAATTCCAGAAGAGTTTATCTATCTTGGATTTCATGCATTGAATGATCTTAATTATGCACATGAATATATGCAGGTCTAACAGGATTAATGAGGTAAAACTAAACCCTTAACAATAGGAGGAAATATTAAAGAACCAAAGTAAAGTTATGTGTGTGACCAGTGCTATGCTGCACTCTGGCTATATGATTCTTTGCAAGTGGCCCTTCTGTGAGGGTCTGTCCTATTATCCCACAGGTGGCTTTTTTTTTTAAAGCATTTCATTGAATATGCAACTTTTCTCTAGTTATCAAATGCTTCCTCCCATCCACTATCGTGATCCCAATTCTACCTGACAAGTCTGACTAGACCAGGGGATATACACTGGAGCCAGAAAGATGAGGAATTTAGGATAGATGGCCCCCTTCAGCACCAGTGGTGGGAATGGTGATACCGAAAGGGTGGAGGGATGGTGGAATAGAAAGGGGAAAACCATTTCAGGGATCTACATATAACCTCCTATTTGGGGTATAGACAACAGGGAAGTGAGTGAAGGGACACATCAGACAATGTACCATATGAAAAAGTAATAACTTGTAAATTACTAAGGGTTCATGGGGGAAAGGTTGGGGGAAGGAGAAGAAATATGGAGAGCTCGTCCTGGGGGCCTAAGTGAAGGGAGGATATTTTGAGAGTGATGATGGCAGCAAGTGTGCAAAAGTGGTCTGCATACAATTGATGTATGTATTGATCATGATGGGAGTTGTATGAGCACCCAATAAAATGATTTATATTAAAAAAAACCCTAAAATAAAACAGTTGAAAAGGAAAAGGCATTTCATTGGGGGCTCATACAACTCGTCACAATTCATCCATCCATCCATCCATCCATCCATCCATCCATGTGTCAAACGCATTGGTACATTTGTTGCCCTCATCATTCTCAAAACATTTGCTTTCTACTTGAGCCTTTGGTATTAGCTCCTCATTTCTCCCCTCCCTTCCTGTCCCCCACCATGAACCCTTGCTCATTTATAAATGACTATTTCTTGTCAAGTCTTACACTGTCTGTCATCTCCCTTCACCTACTTTTCTTTTGTTCATCCCTCAAGGAGGGGTTTATATGTAGACCCTTGTAATCTGTTCCCCCTCTCTACTCCACTTTTGCTCCACCCTCCCAGTACCATCACCCTACCCCTCTGGTGGTCGTGGGAGCTACCCAGTGCTGATCCTGAGAGCCGCTGCTGGATTTGAACTGCCAAGCCCACGGGCTGCAGTCCTGCACTCAAGCACTTACGTCACCGGGGCTCAGCCCCACCCTATCTTTTTATTTTTTTAATTAAAAAATTTTTTTTCCCACCCTATCTTTTAATAGCTGGACACCACCAGTTTTCTTCATCACCTTGGTTTATGTACCCATTTGGTCTTCAACAATTACTAAGGTAAGATTAAAGTAGAGGCCCAAAGTCCATACACACATATTCAAATACATCTATCTTTATAGATTTACATATATACATATCTATATTTATATCTACATATGTAATTTCTACTTGCTTGTTCTTTTCCCCACATGTCTATGTTCTCTTCCTCTAAGTGTTTAGTCCTTCATTATTGCTGATAGCCCCATATATTTCCTGCTTTAAGATTCTTAACTTTGTTCCTATTCTTTCTCTAGTGACCCTGATATTTTTGGATTTTACCTTAAGGTCTGTGATTTACCTTGAATTTGTCCTTGTGTGTGGGGTGAGGTAAAAGCTCTGTTTAATTCTCCTGGTTGACATCTGGCTTTTCCAACACCATTTGTTAGAAAGGGCATCTGCTTCCCATTTGATTGGAGGGAGGAGGGAAGACCCTTATCAAACATTATTTGTCTGTATTCTGCTGTTTTAATTTCTGGGTTTTATGTTCTTATCCATTGGTTTGAGTATCTATCATTATGCCAGTACCATGCTGCTTTGACTGATGTGGCTGTATAATAAATTTTATTTTATATATTATTATTTTTTGCATTACTGCCCTCTGGTGGGAATAGGAGACCCAGCCTTGCTCCTGGAGAGCTGCTACTGGATTTGAACCACCAACCCTATGGGTCGCAGTCCTGCACACAACCACAACGCCACGGGGGCTCAGTCCCTGTATAATAAGTTTTAAAGTCAGGTAATGCAACCCTCTTCCCCCCAACTTTCTTCTAGAGGAATTCTCTGTCAATTTGTGATTTATTCCAATTCCATGGGACGTTGGTAGTCAGTTTTTCCATTTCTTTGAAATATAATGCTGCTATATATGTCAGGATTTCATTGAACCTATATAGTACCTTAGGTAAGATGGACAACTTTACAATATGGAGTCTACCAATCCACAAAGATGAAATATTTTTCCATTGTGAAACTCCCTCTTGGTTTCGTGTACTAATTTTTTGTAATTTTCCTTGTATAGATATTTTGTGGGGTTTTTTTGGTTAGGTATATCCCTAGATATTTATGCTTCACAATTGTGGAGAGTACTACCTTCTTGATCTCCTTTGCAGTCATCTCATCAGTTGAATATAGCAAATGAAATTGATTTGTTTGTTGTTCTTGTGTCCTGCCACTCTACCATATTCCTCTATCATTTCAAGCACTCTATTGTGGGGTTTTTTGAGTCTATTTAGCGGTTCTGGAAAGACAGCATAACAGTGTACAACAAAAAATATCTGATTTGTGGCAAACAGAGGAACTGGTTTTGCCACCATGACATTCACCTTCTTAAGCAGTCACCTCAGTGTGTCAGTCTTTGGCCCAAAGCAGCATGTCTCTCTTGCCCCACGCACCTGACTCACCTTCCCTCGCTCCCCGTGACTTCTTTTTGTTCCTGCACGTGAGGAGGGATGTGAAAATAGACTCACCATATACAATACTACCATCTGCAAGTAACAATGATTTCACTTCTTCCTTCCCCAGATGTGGACTTTTAATATATTTCTGTTGCGTTATTTCATTAGCTAGGACCTCCAGGACTATATTGAACAAAAGTGGGGACAAAGGGCATTCTTGTCTGCATCCTTTTTTTAGTGGGAATATTTTTGACTTTACGCAATTAATTGGAACTCTGGCGGTTGCCTTTTCATACATGAAGGGTACTCTAAAAAAATAACAACAATAAACAAACCCAGAATTTTCTTTTCAAAGCTATGTATCTTAATTCTTTAAAACAAATCAGCGTTATCACCTCCAAAATTTTCTCTATTACACCTAATACATTCCATTCTTGGAAACATGTTTTCAAACTCATCTGTTTGGATGGCTGCCAGCACCTCCTTCATTTTTTTCTTCACTGCTTCTATGTCATTGAAAGCACCATCCTTTCATAGGGTTGCTTATGGTTAGCTGCATAAGATTGCTATAGGAGCATCAATGGCACCAATGGCATAGTGGGCTACACACTGGGCTCCCCACTGCAGAGTTTGTTTGCCCTTTGAAGTCACCAGCCCCTCACGGGAGAAAGAGGAGGCCTTCTCCACCAGAAAGATTTACAGTCTCGGAAACCCACAAGGCATTTCTACTCTGCTGCATTGGACTCAACCAGACGGCATTTAAAATGAAATAAGCTTTCTATGAGTCAGAGTTAATTTTGTAGCAGTAGGTATATGTCCCTATACCCTCCCTCATATGTAAGAAACATAATATTGATATCATATAGGATACACAAGGAGGTACGCCCTCAAAAACAAATAAACAAAACCAGAAAACCCCTCTACTGGACGGAGTTTTTGTGCTACACATTTTCCCGCTTGGCTAGCATGCAGCAATCCACTCTGAGTTAGTGCACCCAGTGGTGTTGCCTGGGAATGCTTGCTCTCATCACAGTGCCTTTTTCATAAAAGCAGCTTCACTTTAACCTTGCTTTTTGTGGTGGCCAAGAATAACATGCAATGTGAAATTTTGTTTCCTGCTCAGGAAAGATGCCACAGAAACAGCTGTGGTGTTGAACACAGCTTACAAGGACAGCGCTATAGGGAAAATGCAAGTGCACGAGCGGCTTTCTTGTTTTAAAAAAAAGCGAAATGTCAATTGATGACAAACTTTGTTCTGGATGTCTGTTAACTTCCTGAACAGACGAAAATGTTGGCAAAATTCGTGCACTTCTGCTCAAAGACCAATGATTGACCATTGAAGAGATGGGGAATTTATCTATCTGGACTACTTGGAGTTAGGTTCAGTGAATTTTAACAGAAGATTTGGAAATGAGAAGGGTCATTATGAAATTTGAAATCTGTGCCTCAGATTCTGACTGGCCAGACAAAAAAGAGTGTTGAGTGAAAACTCAGCGTCTTTGAAAGCACAACTCCAAAGCAGCCCACACTTATTGGTGAGACATGGTGCTGTTCTTACAATCCTGAAAGCAAATATCAATTAAGCTAGTGGAAGATGCCATCGTCCTCTCGCCCCCCAAAAGTTTTTCCTATTAAATCAAAGACAAAAATGACGCTCATTTGTTTTTTGATGTGAGGGGGATAGTACATTTGGAGTTTGTTCCACCAGGTCAGACGGTTAAGGTTTCTATTCAGAGGTTCTAAAAATATAGCATTATAGCATATGACAAAAAAGATGGGATTTGTGGCAGAAAGGGGATAGGTTTTGCAACCATGACAATGTGTCTGCTTATGTAGCTCTTCCAGTATGCCAGTTTTTGGCAAAATCCAGCATGACTCTCTTACCCCACGCACCTGACTCCCTGACCTTGCTCTGTGTGACTTCTTTTGGTTCCCCTGAATGAAGAGGGATGTGAAAGGACAGTGCTTTTGATGATGCAGAAGCAGTGAAGAAAAAAATAAGGGAGGTGCTGTCAGTCATCCCAACAGGTACATTTGAAAAATGTTTCCAAAAATGGAATTGCAGATTTGACCAATGTATTAAGTATAATGGAGAGTACTTTGAAGGTGATGAAATTGTTTTGTAAAACACTTTAAAAACACAGCTTTGAAAATTATATAATATTATTACATATAATATTAAATATCTTCTTTACATACATTTTTAACCATATTAAGCATTATCATACTTTTTTGCTTTTGTTGACAATTCATAAAACACAATAGGAAAAAAATTCTATTGCATTTCTCCTACTTTTGCTTACAATGTTCTTTCATTGTTTTGACATCTCGATGTTCCTTCTTTGATAATTTACTTTCTATTGAGAAGATTTTCTTTATTATTTTAAGGCTGGTGTGTTAGAAATAAATTCTATTCATTTTATGATAGGGAATTTGGCATCAATTAAGGGTAGTAGTTGCACTACATGATTAATGTAATTTATATAATTAAATGGTGCATCTAAAAAATGGGAAAATGTTGTGATATACATATATTTATAGCAATTAAAAATAAGTCCAGGGAATTCATTACCATGTAATTTTTTGAGTCCCTTCTCTTCAACTTTCAGAGTTCTTATAATTATCTTGCATATTATATTTACGCATAACACATGTAATTTTAATATGAATAATATAAATAATATACATAATATTGACATATTATGGTAGAGTTTTCAGCTGTCCTTAGAGGGAAAAATAAGGAAAAGTGCATCTATCTATTCCATCTTCTTGGAAATGAAAGTCCTAAGTCATGTTAAAAACAACAACAACAAAATGAAACTCAACTAAATAGTATCCAGTGTTAGTCCAGGTAGACTAGAAAAACAAATTCATAGAGACACGAGTTCATAGAGACACAATAATTTTCTCCACTTTATAAGAAAGAGTTTCATATAGTGGGTTTTGTACATTAAGAAAACATCACTACCCAGTCCAATCAAGTCCATAAGTCCAATATTAGCCCATGCATCTAATACCAATCTGTAATGTCATCCTCAGACAAAACATCTGAACGATACTGGATGCAGGAAGATCACCGGCCAATGGGGTGAAAGTCTTCTGGATCCAGTAGCACTGTAGGCATCTCAGCTGGCAGGGGTCTCAGTGTGGTTTCGCCATTTCCCAAGGCTCCATCAGCATCGGCCTGTGTGCCTTCTCCTCAGGGATGTCTCTCAGGGAGTCAGCCTTGTCAGTAGAGAATCTCCAAGGGAGTGAAGTAGTGAGACAGGTGTCTTCCGCCTCCAGGGACGGAAGACCAGATTTCCCAGAAGTTTCAAGAGAAAGTTATGCCCACAGAGAGGCGTTATTGGCTATGATCTGATTCACAGGTTAGACCTACCTCTTCACTCTTAATCCTATCAAGTCCCAAATTAACAACAGATTATTTAGCTACCACATATCCCATACCACATTATGTACCACAATCACATGTTGATAGATATTTGGGTTGTTTCTAGTGCTTTATTAATACTGTTGTGTATATTACCTAATAAAGTTCAAGTATTCTCTGTACAAAGAAATATTCACTTTCTTTATAAAATTAACTGTCACAAGCCTCCCACAATCATTAGGTGATAGTCATAAGATCTATCTCTTCAAATTTGAAGTAATTTTAAGATTAAATTAGAAAATTTAGCATTCTCATTGTATTAGACTAGGTTGGCTAGAGAAACAAATTCAGTGACATTCATATATGCATAATAAAAAGCTTTATATTAAGAAAGTGTCCCAGCCTAGTCCAACTCAAGTCCATGAGTCAATGCTGGTCCATGTCTCTCTTTAGATGCACATAGGCACGTGTCACTAAACAGATGACAAAACAGGATTCAGGAGCTCACAGGCCAGTGGGTGCAAAGTTGTGTGGATTCAAATTTGGTGGAAACTTGGAAGGGGGTTGCTAGCTTTCAGTGTCAGCAGCAGAGTCTCAGCAGGCAAGAAGGCAAGGAGCAGGGAGAGAGGAAGTTCCCCAAATCCCATGGTTATAAGGAGGCCACATCCCTGAGGAGGCTTCATTAGGCTATGATATGACTGACAGATTATATTCCACCCGTATATTTTCATACATCTGTAAATTGACAAAAATCATCTTAAGTATCACATCATTAATATGTATAAAATGATACAATAAAGAAGAAACAAAAGAATATTATCTATCATCCTTTTATCTATGTATCATCTTTCCATTCACACACATACCCAGAAAACAAACAACCCCCCCCCAAGAAAAGATCAAGAAAAGTATGCACAATTATTATAGTTTAGACTTCCATAATTGATCATGATGCCCTGATTGACATCTGTTATTTCCTTCTTCCCTTCTGTTCTATGTCTTCCTTATCCTTAGGAAACCTCAGCGATGTGTCCTTTGCTTGTTGAGGTGATTCAAACCCTTTTTCCTGAAAGGACTGAAGCTTAGGAGTCCTATGTTTTAGTGTTGTTGGATATGGACATACTAAGAGTGAGTTCAGGGACACATTCTTTTTGTTTTTCATCATTGAGTGGCAGTTGCCCAATTTCTGCTAAGCGATGAGGATCGCTCCAGCCTATTCTAGTTATCTCCCAATCTTTGCTTCAGTACTATGAGCAGTCCAGATGAACATGAGCCTGTTTAAACTTCCCACTCAGTGGAACCATTGTTGCATGTTTTGATGACAACATTCCCGAGGGAACTAAGTCCTACAAACCTATATAAACAAGAGTACAGACACAGAAATAAAAACTCCATGATTTTGCACCAGTGAACAAAGCTAATGTGTTGGTGAGTGGAACCTTAAGTGACATGTGCCATGGAAAATAGTTTTCACTTTGCTTTTGGAATATACCATTACTACATCATTTTTATAATTTTTGGAAAATACCATTGCATATTATTTGCTTCCAGGTACTTTGGAAATAATGAGATTTTTGCTTCAGCCAAGAACTTTGTTGAGAAATAAATGACAGCTGGTGCTTGAATACTAAAAAAGAGGCATGTTTAGTATCATATGGGCTCCCTAGTTGAATCTCTAAAAGCTAGTATCACCATGTAATGTTTTTACTTCCTAGGAAACCAATTGGTATTAGTAGTTTATCTATAAAATTAACCCCAAATCCCACTGCAAGTGTGTCAATTTCTGCTCACAGTAACAGTAGTAATTGTTTCTTAGAGTTCCCAAGACTGTAAATCTTTACAGGAGAGGACAGTCTCCTTATTCTTCTGTGGAGTTATTGGTGGGTTCAAGCCACTCACTGACTATTCAGTTAGCTGCCCATTACTTAACCCACTGCACCACCAATATCCTTGTCCTGAAGTAAGGTTGAAGAAAAGCTTTGTAGCCTAGTTTGAAAGGAATGCTACTAACCCACTGAGGGAAGAAGAACATCATTTTAGCACTCCTTTTTTTTTAAAGTCCTGTTTACCAACTCCTTTTATTTTATTTTTGGTATGTTTGTAGTTTATAGCAAAATAATTCATATTTGACTTTCGCTGGAGACATATATAAAAATATATAAGATTTTTTTCCTCCCACTCCAAATGAAACATAAAGAAGTTGTAAATGGAGTTTGCCTTGAATTCACAATTTTAAATGAGAGAAAATAAAATTAAACTTTATGCTATATGAGTTACTCTAATGCCAGGGACAGTAGTGTTCTTGTGTCTGTGAGGATTTAGCTGTCAGATGCAGGCAACTCCTGCATTCAGTTACTGAGGCAGAAATGTCAGGTTTGGGTTCAAGGACTTTTCATTCATGGAAAATCTGCTATTTCATTAGAGAGTTGGGCAGGATGTAGGTTATAGTAAGATATTTTTAGGATTTTGTATTCGACAGAGTTGAAAGGCATGTAAAAGACTTTGGCCATACTCTATAATATAGTACTTTGACATTTTCATTTTACCCTAATTAAAAATCTTTGAAGTCCCAATTTTTCTAGTGATTGAGACAGATACAGGATTAGTAGACCCTGACTCAATAGATATACAAAAACCTCATAGGCTTTTTATGTGCTCCTGAGGTCCAAACCGAGGTAAGACTTTATTGTTGAAGTCATTCTCAATGAGACTTCACAATTTTGAAGTTGAAACTATACATAAGGCTGTGTTCATGACTTTCCCTGACTAAGCAACTCACTAAGTAAGGTTCCCAGACAGCTTGGTAAGACCTCATCTATATATTAAAGCCTCTCCACAGACCAGGGTGCCAATCAAAGACATCACGATTTGGGAAGAGCCTTCTTGCAGTGATCTGAAATAGGAAGGGGTGGAGTCAACACCAAGACCAAAGTGCAGGGGGAGGATTGGGTGGACAACCAGAAACTAGGATAGAAGTGAAATTGTTTCTCTATAGCATATATTATCTGAAAAGAGAGTTTTATTTCTTCTTCCTCCGTTTGGATGCCTTTCTTTCCCTGTATCTCTGGCTAAGACTTCCAGCACAATGTTAAATAGGAGTAGTGATAAAGGATATCTTTGTCTGGTTTTGGTTCACAAGGGAAATAATTCCAGCTTTCTCCATTGAGAGTAATGTTGACTGTTTTGTACATGTGCCCTTTATTTTGTTGAGTAATTTCCCCTTTATCTAGTTTTGTGTTTTCATCAGGGGTGGGTGTTGGATTTTGTCAAATGCATATTTTTGTGTCAATCACTATGATCATCTGTCCTTTCCTTTTGTTCTGTGTATATGGTAGATTGTGTTTCTTGTTTTTCTAATATTAAGCCCCCGTGGCATACTTGTTATGAATACTACTTGGTAATGATATTTATTATATTTTGATAGATTGTTTGACATATGATTGGGTTAGGATAGTTTACATCTATGTTTCTGAGGGATATTGGTATATAATTTTCATTTCACAGTGATATCTTTGCTTTGTTTTGTTATCAAGCTTATGTTCACTTCATAAAATAAATTTGGTACATATTCATTTTTTTCTACACTCTGAAATAATTTGAGCTGAATTAGTGTCAGTTCTTCTCAGAATGTTTGTTGGAATTCAGAGTGAAGCTGTCTGGGCCTGAACCTTTTTTAGTGAGAGTTTTAAAATTATCTATTTAATTTCCTCTTGTGTAATCCCCTCTCTTTTTTCTTTATTTCATGTCATTTTAGGTTGGTGGTGTGTGTTTTTGTTCATTTCCTGTGTTTTCTCATTTGTTGGGTACAGTTCTTCATGGTATTCTCCTACTTTCCTTCTATTATCGGTTGGTTCTGCTATGATGGTGCCCATTTAATTTCTTATTTGCATTTCTCCCTTCTTTTGCTCTAATATATTTGTTAGTGGTTTGTTGATTTTAATCTTTCTAAAGACCAACGTTCTTTTCTGGGATTTTTCTTCTATCTTTTCCTCTGTTTCATTAATTTCTGCTCTAGTTTTTATTATTCTTTTCTTTTGCTAAGCTTATCTTACAGATCTTTTTACAATTGTTGCAAATGCTGGGTTAGGGTTAGTGGTGAAATGCAGTAGCATTGCACCAGGTCAGCAGAACTGATGCTAAAATTTTTTTTCTTGGAGTTGACAAAGTAGTGGTTAAAATGATGCTTGTAATCAAGGTACTCTCAAAGGTGGTCTATTGGACAGCCATCCAAAAGGGAAATCACAAACTTATTTTCCTTATTCTTTTTAAACATTAATCTGTGCATTCAGCATATTCTAATTGTCTATAGTAATGTTCATCCCATCTGTAGGTGTAAAAACTTAAAGGAAACTATGCTTATAAGATTTGTCCATTTGGACTGAGCCCCGGTGGCTTAGTGGTTGTGTGCAGGACTGTGACCCAAAGGGTTGGCAGTTCAAATCCAGCAGCAGCTCTCCAGAAGCAAGGCTGGATTTCCTACTCCTACCAAGGAAGTGATGCACCCCCCCCTCAGAGATTTATCCATTTAATAAAACTTGGTATACTTCTGAGGAAATATTATATTTTTATTCCCTGGCACTTTTTTAATTTCAGAAAACAAGCATAATGCAAACAGAAAAAGAACCAAACAACCAGAGGGTGATATGCTGTCATTTGTTTCAACTTGGTGTTAGGCCTCAAATTACCATGAGATATCATGAGTGAATTATGCAATTCTCGAATGTTCAAAGAGCTAAAAATCTTATCAGGATAATTTCTGTAAGTTCAACAGGAGTGGAAAGAAGTTCTTCAAAGATGAATATAATCATGTTCAGAGAAGAAGTAACAAACACATTGACTAGTGTCTAATTTGTGAACCTCTAAAGGAATGAGATCCTATTCCTACAGTGAAAAGATGGTTAAGGATAAATGACATAGTCAATGATGTTCAGATAAAAATGAAGAGTACTGCAAGTCAGGACATCAATCAAGAAGTAATATAGAAATATCTTCACTAATAGCTTCATTGTTTTTTGTCATGTATTATTAATTTTTTCATTAATACCTTAGAACTCTTTCTTATATTATAATACAGTTTTGTGTACCTCTTTAAATCAAACTTTATATTGGGGGGTTCATGCAACTCTTATCACAATCCATCCATCCATTGTATGCAAAACACATTTGTACATTTGCTGTCATCATCATTCTCAAAGTATTTTCTTTCTATTTGAGCCCTTGGTATTAGCTCCTCATTTCCCCCCTCCCTCATGAACCCTTGATAATTTATGAGTTATTAGTTTTGTCATATTATACACTGTCCAATGTCTCCCTTTACCCACTTCCCTGTTGCCCGTACCCCAGGGGAAGCTTATATATAGATCCTTATAATTAATCAGTACCTCCTTTCTATCCCACCTTTCCTCCACCCTCCCGGTATCACTAGTCTCACCTCTGGTCCTGAAGGGATCATCTGCCCTGGATTCCCCATGTTTCCGGTTCCTATCTGTACCAGTGTACATCCCCTGGTCTAGCCAGATTTGAAAGGTAGAATTGGGATCATGATAGTGGGGGGTGGGAAAGTGGGAAAGAGGACTTTAAGAACTGGAGGAAAGTTGCATATTTCACCATTGCTGTACTGTACCCTGCCTGGCTCATCTCCTCTCCATGACCCTTCTGTAAGGAGATGTCACTTCACCTACAGATGGGCTTTGTTTAACTCTTTTATTGTTATTATTAATTATTACTTGTATGACATAATAGACTACCTTTTGGCATATTTTTTATGCTTAAAACGGTCATTAGTAAAGCAAATAGGTAGTTAAATTATTTGAATCTCACCACTGGTTAGGGGGTTCATCTTGAAACTTTCTCCTTGGTGAATGTGTCCATTTAATGTTGTAAATTGAAGTTCTGAGACCTGCCGTGGCCCATAGTTTTGGAAGTAGTTTTCATTCTCATTTGATTTAATAGAAATTTCATTTTCTCTTTGTTCTGTTCCCCAGCAATTTTAGAATAGGGCATACTATTGCCATGCATCTTATTTTTGCTCCTTGATCTTTCTTCCTATCAATGATGTCTACTATTATAGCATTGTGAGCTCAGAAGATGCTTTCTAATATCTGATGCTGATTTTGACCTAAATGTGAAGTTTAAAGGAAATTCTTCTCAGCACTTCTTCTGTTCTTTGGCTGTCATTATCTTGATATTGTTTTCCTTATGTTTTGATTGTTAGTCTACTTTTAGACTTCCTGTCTAAGGTAAACAGCAAGCTGATGGGTCGTGCTTTCTCTTCTAGTCTGCTACTCTTTGTGACTTGACTATTGCATTTACCCCATTTAAATTCCGTATAATTACACTCCAAATTCCACTGCTATTGAGCTAATTCCAATTCAGGGCCACCTTATGTGGGTTTTTCAGGTTTTGCTTTTGACAGGAGTAGATATACTCTTCTTCCATGCATGGATCAGCTGGTGAGATTGAATCACTGACTTTGTTGTTAGCAGTCCAATGCTTACCCAAGAGTGCTACCTATATGTATGAATTTATTGTTAGCTTTCTGTTTTCTGTGTGTTGCTATTGGTTTCTTTATTTTTTCTAAAACACTGTTATTGGTATACAATTCAATGGCTTAAATATTGTAAAGATTGTGCAGTTATCACCACATTTATTTTATTTTATTTTATTTATTTATTTATTTATTTTATTTTCTTCATTCTTGTATTTTTTTGATTAGTTCCCCATTTCTCCCCAACCGCCCCTGGCAAAGCCCTAAGGAACTCACTATTTTGGCCTTCTATGGATTCAGTTTTACTTCTTTTTCCCTTCATTGTCTTATTCATTTATGAAATCTTATTATTAATGTTCTCAGTTTCTAATTGCTGTTATTGTGTTGTTTTAAATTTTAAATTTATTTTATTAATTTATTCTAGTAGCGTTTTCATGAGTTCTTCAAACTTTGTTTCTGTGTTTTCCTTGGTTTTTGTCTGTAACTTTCCTGATGTTTCTCTTAATCTATTGAAATTATCTAAACACCACTCTTTTGAATTTCCTGTCGGAGAGTTTGTAATGCCATTTCTTACTCTGAAGGGTCTATTGGCTCTGTATTTTGGCCACTTGTTCAAGCCCCTCTGTATTGCTTTTGTGTGCGACCTGAAATTCTCTGTTGTCTTAAGTCATTTTTGTGTTTTTGCATTTAATTGAAAAACTTATGTTGATGTCTTCTTGGTCACTCACTACTTGTATTCTGCGGTGTGTAATGGTAAACATGATGTGTGTGCAGTTCTTTGTTGTTCTTGTAGCACAGTTGATGGTGTGTTGTGTTGATATTTGTTGCTGGTCATGGATGGTCAGTTGGTTGGTACAGGAGCAGGCCATGTCCCTTACCATGGGTGAAGCTACAGGAAGCGTGGATGTGACTGGGTTGTATGACCATGGCTGTGGTCATTCAGTGGGTGAGACAAGGAAAAAAGCAAACAAACAGACAATAGCAAAATCAGAGACAGTATAGTGAAACAGCAAGCAGAACTTAATAATGAAAAAGGGCCAAAGTAGGGAGGAGATGAAAAATAAGTGAAAAGAAAACGAAAACATGCAGAAAGTCCATTAGAGGAGAGGGGGGAGTAGAATGAGAAAAGACAAGAGTAAATAAATAAATCAAAGCAAAAACTAAAGAAGAGAATGAAGAAAGGGAGTGAAAATGAAAATAAAAGAAGAGGAAAAGCAAAGGAAGGACAAAAATATGGGAGGGAAAGCAAAGGGAAACAACAACAGAGCAGCAGCAGTGACAATCACAGAAAGAAAAGAGAAGCCCGGTGGGTCGGCAGGATCGCTTGGGACGGGTTGACATCCCTGGCCAGTCAATGCGCTCACAGAGTGGTGAAAGAGGAACTGGCATGGTATGCCAGGACCTAGATGGAGTTCCTCCTGCCTGCGTACTTTGTCATCTCATCAGAAATGCCTGTTTACCTTTCTCTTTGCTACATTTGTAGATAGAGAAGCAGCTGTAAACAAAGAATATTTTCAATTTGTTGATTTTTCCCCTTTTATTGCTATAAGTATCAATTACAATCTTTTATAAGAAACCTCGAGGTAGACAAGTATTCATCCGAGTGAAGGGAGAAATGCACAATAAAGGGGAGGCCAGTACAAATTAATCAAAGCTAAGGAAGATACTGGGGGTAGCACAAGAGTTAAAGGCAACAAGGATGAAAACTATTAGCTACACAGTCCGTTAATAACAATAACGATAATCTACAAGTGGATACATAGACATCAAAATGGACATAGGTCTATATATTGGATGGAGGGTATTTCTATTTAAGCACTACAAGTATATTTATGACTACAGAGTGAAAAGTTATGCAAATTTCTTAATCTTAACCAAACACTTTGAGAAAATGAATCTCTGGCCCTGGGGGCACAGGGCTATGGATTCTGCAAAAGCCAAGGTCCATAGGCATAACATAGGTCTGCAATGACAATGTTCTGCATCCTATTTTGGTAAGTAGAGGCTGCAGTTTTAAAAGCTTGGGAGCAATCATGTCAGGTAAGACCACTGACCTTGCTTCACCTAAAGTAAATCAAAGACTAATGGAAACAATCCACTTAAAGACTAACGGACCACATGACACTCAGTCACTAACTAATACATGAGAAGAGATGAACCAGGTGGTACCCAGCTACCACTGCTGACCACTCTACAAGAGATAACATCAGGGAGTCCAGGATAAAATGGGGGTGCGGTGGGTATGTGGAAATAACTAAAAATATCACCCCACGTCCCAAATACCAGGTTCACAAGTTGGATAGACACTGGTGAAACTGCCAAGACAAGCCTGGAGCTGAATTTATTTCAGTGACTTATCTTTCAGCCAAACAGCACACAGTCCAATCCTGTAAGCGGAGAGGGGAAAAAAAAAGGATCCCTGGTGGAGCAATGGTTATGTGCTGGACTGCTAACTATGAGGTCAGCAGTTCAAACACCCATGTGCTTCATGGAAGAAAGAGCTTTCTACTCCTGTGAAGAGTTAGTGTCTCAGAAAGCCACCGGGCCACTTCTACCCTGCCTTCAAAGCCAGTATCAACATGATGGCAATGAGTTTTGGTGCTGGTTTATAAAGTGAACAGTAAAACAAGAGGTATTATTAGGCACTCCTTAGGAAACATAACCACCTGAGATTTTAAAAAAGGAAGCATTTGCTTATGGACAAAGCTCAGCGTATAGGAAGGGATGGAAAGAAGAATGAGGTGTAAATATAGGGAAAATGAGGAGTGTCATTATATTGTAAAAATTCCAATCAACATTGCGAAATAAAATGCATAAGAACTGTTGAATGGAAACCCAGTTTATTCTGTAAACTTTCATTGAAATCACAATGAAAAATCAAAAAAGTAAAATATAACAAACTGTGATGGTTAAAACAAAACAGTCAAGTAAACAACACATTAACATGAAAATAAATATGAAAAAAAATAGTGTTAGTGACCAATCACCAAGAAAAATCCACAGTCGAGATTGATAGTTTTTTCTGTGGTAATTTTAAACTAAGTAACATTTATTTTGAAGATTATTTATTGAATTAATAAATTATTCTAAAACTATTTAGAGAGGCTCTGTTTTGAGGCAGCCAATATTCTAAACAGTGTTGCATATGCCAGGAGTAAACCTGATAGCATCCCCACATTCCTTTGCTGATATTCTAGTGCAGGTGTAAGGAGACAGAAAAATAAAAAAAATACATCGTATGTTAGATGTTGACATGGAATAGAGAAAAAAATAAGGCAGGTTCAGGACAGGGAGTTGAGCTATGGTTTGCATTTTTAGATAAGGTGATCAGAGGTGGTCTTTCTAACATGTAAGTGGGGAGGAAGGAGCCCTTTGGTTCAATTATTAAGTGCTCAGTTTAAGGGTTGGAGGTTCTAACATGCCCTTTGGTTCCACGGGAGAAAAAACTGGAAATTTATGCCCATAAAAATCAGAGACTAGAAAAACATCCACGAAGTTCTACTCTGTGACATGAGATTGCTACATCACCTGGCAGCAACAATAACAAGGAAGTCTGGTGAGGAAAGGATAGTGAGGGCAGACACCTGGAGCAGGAAGCATGCTTGCCATGTCTGAGGAACAGAAGGGTGAAGCAGTCGAAGCAAGCTTGACTGAAGCAATTTTTTTTTCACTCAGTAAAATGAGGTTCTGGAATGTTTGAACAGAAAGGGATATGCTTTGACTTATATGTACTAGAATTTATCTGGCCTATGGGGCTGGGAAATACAGAAGACTTCTATGGGGAAAATATTGAATACTACAGGAAGTTTCAAAAGAGGGAATACATAAAGTCACTGTACCAGAAATAAATGCTTGACATTCTAACCCCTTAGTAGCAGAATATGATTGTGGCAGTCATGTGCTTGAGTTAATTTTATGATTGAAATGTAGAGGTGGAGTCTAGCCTGTTAATCTGGAGATAGCCATTGAGTAGCTGATGAGGCCTCTATGTGGACATGACTTTCACCTGAGCTTCCTGGGAAATCTCGCGATATTTCCCTCGTGAAGATGAGACGCTATCTCCCCCAGTTGTTAGGAGTTAGTTTCAGGCATCATTAATCACAGGAAACACAGAATGGCAGCGTCTGAGAAGCTGGAGGAGCCGGCGGCGAAACCACACAGCTTTGCCCTGTTGGAGCCGGACCTCTGAAGCTGGAGCAGCCAAATAGAGGCCTCTTCCAGCGATGAGTTGCTTCTGCCACCACTGGATGCTGTTGAGGGACCCTGAGCCCTGGAAGCGAGGAGCCATAGGGAGACCCCTGTCGGTGCCAGGACTCTGCATTGGAAGGATGGAGTTGATCTATGGAGTTGACTTGTGACTTCGTGAGTCAGAAGGAGACTTTATGGACTGATTTTGGGCATATAGGTTAATATCAGACTTGTGACTTGGAGCTGGATTGGGCTGCGATGTTTTCTCAATGTCCTGTTCCCCTTGAACCCATTCCTTATATCCATTTGCGTGGCTTGGAAATTTGTTCCTCTAGTCTACCCAGACTAACACAATGATCAAGAACTAATGTTATTAAAAGAAGAAATCCTAGCTGCGCTGAAGGCATTAATGAAAAATAAGGCTCCAGGAATTGATGGCATACTGACTGAAATGTTTCAGTAAGCTGATGGTGTACTGGAAGCCTTCATTCATGCATGCCAAGAAGTTTGAAAGACAGCTATTGGTGAAGTGATTAGAGAAAACCCACATTCGTGCCCATTCCAAAGAAAGGTGTCCCAACAGAATGTGAAATTATCATTGCTATCACATGCATGTGAGAATTTGCTGAAGACAATTCAAAAACAGTTGCAGCAGTAAGTTGAGAGAAAAATGCTGGAAACTTAAGCTGAATTCAAAAGAGCACATGGCATGAGATTTGCCATTGCGAATGTCATCTGGACCTTGACTAAAAGCTGAGGGTATCACAATGAACTTTAGTTGTGAATATGAAAAGATAAATAAGTTGCATGAATCATAACAAGCATATGTATGTGAAAGTCAACCTGTGAATAAGGGAGACTTGAGAAGAATGGATGGATTTGAAGTACTGTGCTGGCAAAAAACAGTGAAAGTACTATTGACTGCTTAAGTAGTATAGCTGTAATGCACATTAGAAGTCAGGATAGCCAGACTCATGGAGTTGTATCCGGAGAGACTAGTCCCTGGAAAAGAACATCGTGCTTTGCGAAGTTGGATCCAGGGAAAAAGAAGAATTTGAATAAGATGAATTGGCACAGTGGCTGTAATAAAGGACTCTAACAGCTGTGTGAGTGGCACTGGACAGGGCTGTGTCTCATTCTCTCAGGACTGGAGCTCACTAGATGGCACCACAGTAAAACAGCAAATATGGTAGGAATAAGAAAAAGTGGGGCAACAAAATGAGAAGTTATTATGCTAATGCAGATGAGAGATGATGATGGCTAGGGGCAGTGAGAAATATTGTTGGATTTGAAGGTAGAAGTGACAAGGTTTGCTGGTGAATTAGAGATAGGAGGTGAAAGAAGAGTCCCAAATAACACCAATATTTTGACCTAAGCCATTGGAAGGCTGGAGTTGAGCTATGGTTTGCATTTTTAGAGAGGGTGATCAGAGAAGTTCTTTCTAATATTTAAGTAGGGAAGAAGGATCCCTTTGTTTCAACTATTAAGTGCTCAGTTTAAGGGTTGGAGGTTCTAACACGCCTTTTGTTTCCATGGTGGCTGCCAATAATTCTTGAAGTTTCTTTCATGATTATAGATACATCTGCCTCCATATGTATTGGGTTAAGGACTTTCAACATTTTGAAAAAATATAACTTTGTCAACAATAGGCCCTCACAACTTTTTCCAACCTCATTCCTGATCATTTCCAGAACCTTGTAGTATTTTGTTATGGCAGCCAGAGGAAATGAACACAGGGTCCTTGAATGCTCTACTGAGAAAAAGGGGAGGAAAGAAGGAAGGACCTTTGGTTGAGGTGAATCAAAAAGGAATGAAGTTAGTCCAATTAGTTTTCATGACAGAACAGCAGCCCAGTATTATTTCCACTTTACAGACGTGAAGAAAAATGGAGGTGATGTTATTTGCCTACAGCCACAATGGGGAGGTTTCTGTTATGCGCTTGATGCTTTCCTCAGGGGCTTAAATGAAGATGTTTGGATTAGAGAGTGGCAAATTCATAACAACGTTTCACAGCATCAGTGTGGGGATTGAATTTGCAGGAAGACACAGCCATTTTCGCATTCTTTGCATTGTATTTTCATCCAGGTGAGTCACACCATCCAGCCTAGGGGCCAAATGCTGGGGGTTTGAATGGAAAAATGTTAAGGCACATTTGTTCTCCGTAGATGTATCCTGTCAGTGGTCTAGCATTATGTTGTCAGCATCTTTAACTTGCTTCCAGTGGGGCATCCAATGCCATTTGAATGAAAGTCATGGGAAAGCAAAGCCCAGAATGATCCAATTAAGGAAGGATGCCCTGCATCTCATGCAAATCTGACGAGCCCCTTTTCAAGTCAATGTCAGCACAGTCACTTCATGGGGAAACATAATTCTCTGAGAGTCTTCTGCAGCAAGACCTTATTATGATAATGGGTATAAAGAAATAACCATGAGACGTGCACATCAGAGGATAACGAGAACCCCAAACCATGACATGTCCAATGAACTGTTTAATTGGAAAGGATTTTATAGGAGATGGAGGCCATCCTCTTGGCTCTCTAGCTATGATGGGAAATTATGAGATGTCGATCACCATCAACACTGCCCAAAACCCAATGGCAGAATGAAATCATATAAATGCAAATTGTGCTGTAATTAAAGAGGAAAGAGAAAGAAAGAAAAATATTTAGCTGAGCATGGCCTTCAAAGTCCTTAACTGTCTTTGAGAATTGAGCATGCTCTGAGGGTCTGCTTTGAAATCATCCTCTTAAGTTGTTGATGGGGGCGGGAGGTTAATGAGGAAGAGTTGCAGGGATGATTTGAGGGAGCTGGAACAATGTCATCCCACAGTAGCAGTCTCTCGGGGGTGTCAGATTGAGGGAAGTGTGACCATTTACACAAGCAGAAGGGCAGACTCTACTGTCTACTTTTCCTCCCCACTACTGCTTAGGATCATCTTTCAGGAGCCCAACCCTGGGATGTGACTGGAAAGGAAAAAGGAGCATGTACATTTTTCACTGGGAGGCAATGCTAAGTATTTCATTGATTGTGATAACATGTACTTTTAATTTAATTTAATATTTTGAATAGCTCTAAAGTCCATACAGTTTCAATCCGTACAATAAAACCATACACATACACATGTATGAGTATGTAAAGCATGGTTGCACTGCTCTCCAAAAGGTTGGTGGTTTGCATCCACGGCCCTCTCCAAAGGGAAAGTTGAAGATGTTCAATTCTCTGAAGACCACCATCTTGAAAACCCCAAGGAGCAGTCCTACTCTTCCTTATAGGGCTGCTATAGTTAGAACTGATTCAATGGCATTGGGGTTTTTTTTTTTTTTGAATGCATGTGCCCAAATTCTCCTTTTCACCTTTAAACCCAGAGCAGTCACACATCTCCTACCCGTAGCACAGGAACCACATTATTAATTTTACGAAGGTCCTTTTAGAGTGTCTTTATGCTTATACAAGCAAAATTTACTCTATGACTGTAAGGAAAAACAGGAATGCCATGAAATCATAGATGCTCTCATTCAACAAAATATCAAAATGTGAAGCTCTTGTTTCTAACATATCCTTCATCTAGACATATTTCTAAAAGTATTTCTAAAAGTAGTGTTTCCATCTCTATAACCCTTCTCCTCAAAGCTCTTCAGTTTGCAGTATATTAAAATGACACTTTGGGCGTCCTCAAAGGATTCAAGTTGAATTCTTATTAAATCTTCATTGTGTTTGAGGAAGAAAAAGAAGTGTGAAGAGGCAAGCTCAGGACTTCAGAGTGGATGGGGGAAGGTCTCCCAAGGAAATCCTCTTAGAGTGGTCCTAGTTACCCTCACAGAATAAGCATTGTCATGGTGGGGAAAATGATCAGTACAACATCCCTTTTCTCATAAACCAGCATTTCCTGTGCATGCACAGGATCATCCGTAGTGTACATGTTTTTAGTGGAGCTTCCAAACTGAGACAGACTAGGAAGAAAGGCCTGGTTACCTATTTCTGCGAGAATGGACCTATGAAAACCTTATGAATAGAAGTGGACCATTGCCTGATGTCATGCTGGGAAATGAGCTCTTTAGGGTGAAAAACCAAACTTGCCACCATGACCAAGTTGAGCTATACTTGCAGTGACTTTATAGGGCAGAGTAGAACGGTTTCACAAGACTATAGAAAGGTTTCCAAGACTATAAACCTTTATGAATGGAGACTGGTTCATCTTTTTTTCCACAGGACAGCTGATGGGTTTGACTTTGCCATTTGCGGCCCAGCACTTAACCCACGGTGGCACCAAGGAGACATCATGTGTGTTATGACTGAGCAGTGGGTGCAGCGAGGGACTTAGCCATACCAACACTGCGAGGGTGGTCCAGGCAGGGACTGCTTTACTCTGCTCAATACAGGCTCACTGTGAGTCAGAAATGATTCTGGATTCCAGGCAGACTGGTGAACTATTTTCCTAAACCATCTGTTTGATATTTGTATTTTGATCCTATTTTTTCTCTTCCATTGCTTATCTGTTTCCCTACACTCTGTAGGGAGTACATTTCCCCATAAAGTACTTTTCTTATTTTTATTCTCTAGAAAACTACTTCAGAATAAATAATAAGAACAATTTAAAACCGCTCATAATTCTACCTTCCTATTGATATACCACCTCTCCTTTCCTTGCCCCCTCTTTGATTCTCACCCACATACATGGCAGTTTTTATAGCTGAAGTCAAAACATGGGTACCATTTTGTATTTTTATTGTGTTTTCACTTGCACCAGAAAAGCACTTTGTGTATGTAGCATGTAATTATTGCAGGCTGTCTGCTTTAGTACCATTGACAGTTTTGCATCGGGCAATTCTTTATTGGGGTTGTTGTCATTCGATGCTTTGTAGGCTGCTCAATAGCACCCCTGACTTCTACCTGTTAGATTCCACAGCACCCCTCACACATCATGACAATCAAAACAGTACCAATACTTTTTGCCAATAGCCTCTAGAAGTCAAGATTATTGCAACTCAAGAACCCAGGGATTATAGGAGTCAGTTTTATTTATTGCTGGGCATTATATATATATGTATTAGATGACTTGCAATTTACCAAATTATACTTATCACTTGCAACCATTTGTCATTTTAACTTATATTTTAAGGGCATTCCCATAGCTTGTTTTTCTCTTCTACAATATCTCCAGGAGGGAAAACTCCTGGAGGAAGGTACATGGGTTAGAGAGCAGATGACTGTCCGTTTGTAGAGAGGAATGCTCTTCAGAAGTGCTGCCACAACCTCGGCTCCAAGCTGGGACTTTCCATAGTCTCATGCCCAGAATTCATCTCCTGTTGAAATAAATCACCTGAATCCTTTAGGGGCCATCTGTATCACTAGGAAAAGTGTTAAGTGACTAACACATTTGGTGCTGGGGCGACAAATTAGTTATCTGAACTATAAATTACTACAACAATCCATAAATCAGACCCATACTACATACATCAAAAGACACTGACGTGCAATGGGAATTTAAGAATACTAATTTATAAAACACATTATGATAAATTGGGCCAAGCAATACAGGGAAACCATGGCATATCCATCAATGCCTCTTCACCCGAAGAGACATCAGATGACCAGCCTGGCAGCAAGGGAGCCAGGAAGTCATTGAACGTGGACTTTGCTTAGAAGGGCACTGTGAGAAAGCAGCAGTGGGTCCTACAGAACCAAGTTATCGCTAATGCACACTAACTTCCAGGACACTCTGAAACACAGTTTTTAATTGTCTGTTTGTTTTATGTACTTTTCTAGGGTATCTGGTGCTATTGAGGCTGGTGGTGAAACGTGGGATTGGAAAGTAGTCCAACTGTTTCCTGCCTCTGGGAGAGTATTTGTACATATCTCTTTCTCAATGGTACTCACTCCAATTCCATCTCCTCTCTATTTATAAATATTCATTCAGCTTAAATATCCCCTCAAGGGCACTGTCCTTGCTAAGGTCACCCTGCCAGAGGCTCCTCAGTTCCTCCACTGTCTCACCCCCACTCCTCCCCTGGGTTTACACTGTGATTCCCATGAGTGGTTCCTGTGAACTATGGCTCTCAATGACCAGAGTGCATGCTCCAGAAGGACAGCAACATGCCTTCTCCTTTGTTGTATGTCTAGCGCATCACACAATGTCTCTGCGTTGTTCGCATGCAAGGAACTTTCTGGAATAGATGAATGAATGAACAGAAGAAAAGAGGGTCCCACAGTTGGGTTTTGGGTCTTAAAGCTTGTCTTTGGCAATGCTGGCTTGACTGATGCTTAAGGACAGTGTTTTCTAAACATTTTTAGCTGGTTTATGGAAAGGTATTAAAGATTCTAACACAAGAAATATTTGGTGGTTTGCAAAGTTAGGGAAAGCTGCAAATCTTATTCTTCTTTAGGAAAGTTGTGGTGTACATTAACATGTTAACAACCCTACAAGGTTTTCTGAAAATCACTTTTCATGAAAAATGATAAGTGCTATGCAACTAGGGTAAGGGTTTCCACACAGAGGAAATTATTTGAACGGTGATGCTTGCTGAATCATATCACTAACCACTGGTCAACACAGACTGACTAGGTTTTAAATGACTCCCAATGTTGGACAAGGTAATGCTGGACACATAGACTATGCAGTCCTTTACCACTAACACAACATGCATTCTTGAGAGAATGTAGACATACCTACACATGAGTGTGCTTGTCTATATGTGAGAGGGATTTTTCAAAGCTCATGGAATAGGGAATTAAAAGATAATGGAATCTTTTCATGATTTTTTGAAGCCCTCTTATATTTAATTATAAGGTCAAATAAAAAAGTAAAAGCTCAATAAGTGGCCATCTAAAATACAACTATTGGTTTCTCGCTGTCCAGAGGAAAGAGGAATGAGGGGACAGAAGGACACATGGAAGCATAAGAATTAGTTGGTACCTAGTTATCACTACTGATTGCTCTGAAAAGAATCAGCAGCTAGACTAGGGAATGTACACTGGAGCTGGAACTGTGGGGAATTTAGGATAGATGATCCATTCAGGACCAGTGGTGATACCGGGAGGGTGGAGGGAAGGTGGAGTAGAAATGGGGAACCCATTGCAAGGATCTACATATGACCTCCTCCCTGGGGTATTGACAACAGAGAAGTGGGTGAAGGGATACATCAGACAGTGTATGATATGACAACATAATGATAATTTGTAAATTATTAATGGTTCGTGAGGGAGGGGTAGTGGGGAGGGATGATAAAAATGGGGAGCTGATATTGGGGGCCAAAGTAGAAGGAGGATGGTTTGAGAATGATGATGAAACAAATGTGCAAATGAGGTCTGCATACAATTGATGTATATGTTGATTGTGATAAGAGTTGTATGAGCCCCCAATAAAATCCTTTATTAAATTAAAATAATAATAAAAAAGAATCACACAAGAAGCTCATGGATAAAGTGTGTGAAAAATATGGAATGAAACTAAAAATCATTGACTTGGGTGGGGATCTTTAGAGAAGCAAAACTAGTGAAGTTTAGACAGCTAGTTAGATGACAGCCACATGCATAGATAAAGAGATTGATATCAAGAAAATGGTTCATCCTGTTGTAGCGCTGGGCCCATTATAAGATTATGGATCAGATGTAGACCAGAGACTTCTTGACTTGAGGAGCAGCAATGATTGGTGACTCTAGGATCAGTGGGTCAGACAGCAGCCTTCAGACTGCAGAGGGACATGAATCCGAGGCTGGTGGGCAAGATGAATGGCTGCTTCCAACTCCCTGGATCAGCAGGCTCAGGTCGAGAGAACCAGAGGCTGGATGATGAGCCAGGAATGGGATCTAGATTTAGCAAAAGCAGGCCAAACATGCATGTATATTGGAAACAGGTCACGCTTGTAAGGAAATTTCCTTTCACTTGATTGGCTACTTACAGCAGATCTCATCGTGAAGATGATTACATCATGGCAGATCTCACCATTACTGTATCTTATTAACTGTCAGATTGCTGAGAACCCAGATCCAGTGAAGTGAAGCAAAACCTTGAGTGTCACAATACTAAAGGTAGTCTGCTGATCTGTTTGACAAACTACAGTTGGGACCTCCAGAGTGGGATAAATGACATTATATTGTAGGGATATATAATCAATGAGAAGAAACAAAAATGAGCATGTATTGTTTAATGGAAAACAAATCTACTTTGTAAACTCTCACCCAATTCACAACAACAGCTAAAAAATATTACAGTTCAGACATGCCTGGGATTATTCCAACAATATGCATAAATTTAACCATGTCCCTATTTTCTGTGTTCTCACTCAATGGTGGCATACATTTTCTCAGTGGCACACTGGTTTCCGTCTTGCTAGGGTGATTTCAAACAAAAGGCCAATCCAAAAGAAGGCTTCGGAGAGGATACGCTGGGTCCCTTATATTCAGTGCATCAATATCAACTCAAAAGGTGGGGTGACTTTGTTTTGAAATTTCAAAGGCAAACTCTGCATGGATTTTCTTAAAGTACACAGGACAGGTATGGATGCATATTATGAGCAAGTTTTATGGAAAGCTAAATTGGCGAGAAAAAGGCAGGACAGTTGCACCAAGGAATGGTTTTCCCCATCATGACAATGAAGCTTCTTCTTGTTCAAGGGCGGTGAGGTGAGTCCTATGACAATTTAACTGGGAAACTTGACTCCATCCACTCTACAGTACTGATTTTGGCCCTTCAGACTTCTTTTTTGCTCCCCAAATTTCAAAGGCCATTGAAAAGGAAAAAGATTTAAGTCCCTTCAGGATGCTGAAATTGCTATTCTGATATGGTGTAGGGCTGAGCCCTGGTGGCTTAGTGGTAGTTTGTAGGACTGCAGCCCACAGGGTTGACAGTTCAATTCCAGCAGCAGCTCTCCAGGAGCAAGGCTGGTCTTGCTACTCCCACCAGGACAGTGATGCCACAAAAAAAAATTGATATGGTGTAAAATGAATGGGGTAGATGCTTCCTCTTCTCCACCCCTGGACGTGTTAAAATCCACCTACTGTCATGAAGTCTTCACCATAGGAAACTCTTAGACTCTACAGTGCTTATGGGAGCAGAAAGCCTTGCCTTGCTCCCTCAGAGCGGCTGGCAGGTTTAACCAACCCACCTTGTGCTTAGCATTCTCAAACTTTTTTAAACAGCACAGTCAAGGAAAAGTTAGAAAGAGGACTTCTAAAGTGTGTTGATCTACAGAGAGATAGTTTCACCTACTGATATTTCTGATTTATAAGTTTCTACGGGTTTGTAGTTGTACATTTTGACGTGTGTGTGTGTATGCCTTTGTGTGTATATGGGATGCTATTGTCAGTTGCTGTCCAGTTGATGGTAATCCAAGGCAGCTCCATGAGGCTGGAGCAGAACTGCTCCATTGGGGTTTCCAGAGTGGATGCTTGTGGAAGAGATCATGAGGCCTGTTTCCCCAGGCTCCACGAGATGGGCTCGAACAGACAACCTTTCTGCAACCTTAGAGGGCCTCACCATCTGTGACACCCTAAGACTAAAATGCATGATATTCTGAATACTGATAATGCAACAAAAATCCCCTTTATTTTTCTCCAGCAAGTCTTCACACATACTCTGTATTTTCGTCTTACCCTTCTGTGATAGATGGAGTTGTCTAGAGAGAAAAGTTCAGTGACACTCATGTTCGTATAAGAAAGAGCTCGATATCAAGAAATAGCTATATACCAAGAAGATATTCCATCCCAGTCCACCTCAAGTCCATAAGTCCCTCTTCAAACTCACATAGCCTCATGCAGAGTGGTGCCCTGGGCAGCAGGAAGCTCGCAGACTGGTGGGTGCAGAGTCACATGAATACAAAGTCAATGGAAACAGGGCAGGACGACAACAGCTCTCAGTGTTGGCAACAGCAGCTCAACAAGCAGGACAGCCAAGTGGCATAGAGAGTTGGTCAAGCCTGTAAGAAGTCCCTTCTGGTTAAATCAAATTCCTGCCTCACTTACACCCAAAGCTTCTCCTTTCTCCAGGTTCAGCAGCTCTGGCCTGTGACTCAGGGCTTCTTCTCATCTCTCTTCATCTTGAGGATCTTCTAGGGGGGGCCTCAATGACTGTGATTTAGAAGTAAAGACCTCCAAACCTCTAAGCCAGTTGTTGGGAATTTCTTCGGCTCACCAGGGTGACTTCAATGTTCTTCACTGACAGATCCACATCTGTCAGTTAGTTTTCTAGAAGGCACATGCTTACAGACACTTGCATTTCTGCTCTGCTTAAGGGGGTTCAGAAGTAGGAAAGGGAGGTTGGAAAGACTTACTGCAAATATTAGGGCCTGACCTAAGCCTTGAAGGAAAAATTGCAGTATAAAAGTTATACATGCTCCTTATAAAAACATCACAAAATAAAATGAAACAAAACTCCCTTCCCTCCAGTCTCACTGCTCCAGGATAGACTCTTCGAATAATCTGCTGCCTTAGGGTCTGTTGCCTTTACTGAACTTGTTTTATGTATATATAAACATAAAAGTTCAAACCAGAAATAAAGCTCGACTCCCCCACTCCCCCAAACCATCTCCTGCATACTGCTCTGAAGGATTTTGAACAGACACTCCTCATGTGTACCTATATCTTAGTATGACATTGCACTGGCTGGGAGGATAAGGGGATACAGGATCCAGGCTGTGGCCTGGACAAATGGGCTGCTGAGCCAAGCTGGGCAGATTTGACTCTGTTCAAGAAGGTTCGCCAAGGGCTAGCCTGTCACCTGGCACTCAACCCCAAGCCCTTGCTTCCCCAATGGGGAAGGGACACCTGGTTTCTTCCCGCTGTCAGCATTCAATTTAACTGGGTCATCTTAATTAACTGGTGAGTGGCCTTATTTCCTCAAGAATTTATTTGATCAGTTTATGGGGCTAGAAGGCCAAGTCCAGAGTACCAGCGCTCTCTCTCTCTCTCTCTCTCTCTCTCTCTCTCTCTCTTTCTTACTTTCTACTGGGAAAAGGAGCTTGTCTGTTTTGAGTTTCTGCTTCTGAACCATCTTCATCTGATTTGTGACTTTTTCCCCATGTCTGCTTCTTTGTCTCATTTTATGTCTCAGGAACGATTGGAGTAAGATAAACCTTACTATAATACTACTTCATTAATAAAACAAAAATCTCATTCCTGCATGGAATAGCAACCCTGATATAGGTGTTACATTGATAACATGTATATACTTTGGGCTGTAACAGAGGGAGAATGTCCCACACACTTAGAATAAGCATAAGCAGTGAAGTATCTGGCAGTGATGATGACTTAAAGTCAGGTTTCTGTCCTGTGACAAGACCTTTCCCAGACTTTCTTACTACCACACCCATTCCTTGGCCAACATCCTAGCCTTAGTGCTTCCCCAGCCCTGCTCATTTTCTTCAGGAAGAAGAAATCTTCTTTGGAGAACACTTTATGGAATTTGACATCTAACCCCAATGCGCCAGCCATTTCCTGACCCTTGGCCTCTCCCCACTTGGAAGCACCGAGCCCTCACATCTGCACTATGGTTGCTTTCTGAGCCTGGTGTCCTGTGCAGAGCAGTCCCTGCCACTCCTCTTGGTTCCCAGCCACATGGGAGTTTCCTTCCAAAGGCCACCTTCCATTTGTCCTTTAGTTTACACACGTAGAATCGGCAAGAGTCAGTCCAATCAGGTAGTATCTCTCTTCTCTTCTGCCCATCATTCCTGCGATTCTACAGGCATGCAAAGAGGGGAGAGGAGGTTCAGATAACCCTGCCTGTATCTCAGAGAGGAAGGCCTGCAGGAAGACATATTCAGCTTTCATACAAATTAAACTTTACATGCAGTGACAAACCATTACATGCTCTGCTGAGGTAGAAAATGGCGTTTTCCCTCTAAGCTCTGTTATGTTCAAAAGTTATTTGAATAACAGTATACTTGTACATCCAAATCAATTCCTTGTTAGAATAACTCTGTGCTTTTAAAACATGCTCTTTCTGGACACACATATTTAATCTTAGTGAAATGGCATATTGGCTGATATCATTCTGTTTCAGTATTAAGTTGTCATTGGAATGAACATGAATGGGTTCTTAATTGTGTCGTATGAATCAAACTTGGAGAAAAATTAAAAGTCAGCCTGAGAAAGCAAAGAGATTTCTTATATACAATGTTTTCTGGGTACACTG
>PVJH01013334.1:0-60876 GCA_004026705.1 Nesogale talazaci | reverse complement strand
CCCCCCAGTCTCACTTAACTCTTTTCCAAGCAGCCTTCAGACCCTGAGAAGACTCCTCTTCTAGCATGATCTGTCCTTGCCAAACAAGAGAGTGAAGGTACCTCTTTTCCTCCACCTTTGAAAGTTAGTGGGCGTTTTGCAGTAAAAATGATACACTCAGTTCCTCTGGCACCAAAATTTCATGGAATATTGATCAAGCACTCCTAAGAACAAGAACTCCAGCAGAACACCATACTTCATGTTCTGGAGGCTATATCAGGATAGGAAGAATACGGTACTTGCCTGGGTGTGAGTCAGAGGAGACACATCTCAGAGAAAAATAATTGTCTAATTTTCTAGTCAAATGACTTTAAAATCCTTAATTTAAATATGTATACCCTCTCACATCCATATCTTGTCTTCTGGACCACAGTCTCTAGAATCTCAGAATTCCCTGTACTCTGGCCTTTATTTGGATTCTGGGGCCTTCCTAAACCTATTCCCCAGGACAACCCCCTTGAGCAATTATTTGGAAAATAGTGTTCTTTCTCCTGGGTCTGAGTGGAAGCCAAGAGACAGCTGTCAGGATTTAGTAGACAAAGCTTGGCTGTGTGGGCTGGGGATTCCACAAGGTTCTTGCTGGTGCAAAGCAAAACCAGGGGTGGGAAGAGAAGGGGAGTAAACCACAAACTAGCTCCCACACATGTTGGGAGCAGGCTTGCCTGAACAAAATTGAATTAGCCTTCTCAACTAAGAGTCTTGCCAATGCTGGGAATCTCTTCCAACCTCTTGTTGACCTCACTGCACTTCCCTTCCTTTGGGCTTTATTGAAACAGAAAACAACTGTTTTGTGAGGCCCACAGACCACTGACAAGAACACTAACAACAAATGTCATCCTATCACAGACAGCACAAAAACCTAATATTTTTGCCTGTCTAAATGCCATTTGAGCCCTGGGACCTAGAAAGGTTCATCTGTCCCTTTTTCCCAGCAAGGAAATTTCAGCAACCCAGCAAGAAATTTTCTAAACATCCCTGCCTGCTTGCAATGTAAGCTCCAACCACCACTATCCCCTGGAAAAAGTAGGCTCTGGATACCCCTTCCTTGTGACAAGGAAGGACCCTGATATCCTTGAGGCCCAGAAGGGAAGGCCCCTTGACCTCTCAACAAGGAAGTTCCCCAGCTGTCTCAGGACCCAATAATGAAGACCCTGATCTTCCCTCCTCCCAGGAAAGGAAAGCCCAGCCATCCCCACCCCAACCCAGCAAGAAAGGCCATAATAGCAGCACAGCAAGGAAGGTCCGGGGATCCCCATATCCTGGTAAGAAAGGCCTAAACTGCCCTGAAGACCTGGCAAGGAAGGTTCCAAATATGCCAGTGACCCAGAAAGAAGATCTCAGGCATATTTATGCTAGCATTCTGCCAAGAATCACCTGTCCCCCAGGACCAAACAGCCTACCCAGACGAATAGCCACACCATGATGCAGTCAATTACAATATAAACACATACAGATGCCCACATGCATGCACAGAGAGAGAGAGAGAGAGAGAGAGAGAGAGAACAGCCACAAGCAACTCAACAACACTCATACCTAAAGGATTACTCTGAAAAAGATACTTTGAAAGTATCAGAAATAGAATTCAGGAGAATGATCTTTATATTCCCTCAAGAGACAGAAGAAAGACGAAAGATAAAAATAATAAAAACTAGAAACCCTACACCAAATAGATTAATAAAAAAGAAACATGAGAACAGAATTAGACAAAATGGTAAAAGGGCTGAGTAACAGAATTAAAGAAAGAAAAATGAATTAGTGAGCTTAAAGACAATTCTTTCGACTACAAAGCAAAGAAACAGCCAATTTTTAAAAACAAAGGAATCGGAAGTAAGCTTATTGAAAGATAAAGGATTGTTATCATCAAAAGTGACAATCTACTTCTCATTGGGATCTTAGAACAAGAAGAAACAAACAAAACATTATACAGAGAAATTTAGTATAAGGAATCATGGAAAGGTATTTTCTCCAACACCATAAAGGAAGATAAATTAACTGTTCACGAATGTGAAAAAACATCACACAGGATAGATCTGAGAGGAAAGACATCACCGCCTATTGTATTCAAATTTTAAAATATTAAGAAAAAAGCTCTGAGAGCAGCTAGGGGAAAATGGCAATCACCTACAAAGAAGCACCAAAAAGAATAAGCTCAGACTTCTTAGGATAAAGTGTACAAGCAAGAAGACAGTGAAGTGACATATATAAAATCCTGAAAGAAATAAGCTTCCAAATAGAATCCTACATCCAACAAACTCTCAAGTATGAGGGAGAAATAAGGGTGCGTCCAGACAAGGAGAAAGTAAAGGAATTTGTAAAGTCCAGATAATATTACAAAAATTACTAACTGGAACAATTTGGACAAAGAATCAGTGACAACTGGAGATAAGAGAAACACACAAATGAACACCCAGGAATCAATACACTAAAAACAGTACTCAAAACAACACAGAAATAGAGGGAAAACAAAGGGACCAAAAAAAAAACCCCAAGAGCAAAAAGCAACAGTACAGTAAAATAACAGCAAAAACCCTCATAAAACAATAATGACACTGAACACCAATGGATTACGAACACCAAACAAGAAACTAGGATAACAGACTGGATTGAAAAAAAACCAAGATCCATCAATGTGCTGTCTACAAAAGACATATGTTAAACAGAAAGACAAAAATAAACTGAAAATCAAAGGATGGTGGGCTGAGCCCTGGTGGCCTAGTGGTTGTATGAGGGACTGCGGCCCACAGGGTTGGCAGTTCAAATTCAGCAGCAGCTCTCCAGTAGCAAGGCTGGGCTTCCTACTCCCATCAGGGCAGTGATGCCACAAAAAACAAAAACAAAACAAAATCAAAGGATGGAGAAAATTTTACCAAATAATCACAGGCAAAAATAGATAGCAGTGGCACTATAATTGCTGTTAAAATACACTTAAGGCAAGAAAACATCATGAGAGATCCCTGCCCACCCCTCCAAAAAAGGGACATTGCATAATGATTAAAAGAACAATGGCACAGAAGACATAACCCTATTAAAAATATACACCTCTAATGAAAGAAGGCTGAAATACATTAATGAGACTCTCAGAGATGAAGAGAGAAGTGGACAACTCTCCAATCAGAGTCGGAGACTTCAATACATCACTATCAAGGAACAAGGCATATGAAAGAAACTCAATAAACATACATAGCAACTAAGCAACACAATTAACCAACACTACCTCCTAGACATATGCAGAGCAATCTACTCACCAGTGGCATAACATGCATTCTTCTCCAGTGCACTATTCTCCTGAAAAGCCTAAATAAATTTTGAAACATTGAGATTCTACAACACATTTTCTCAAACTATTATGTTATAAAACTAGAATTTATCACTAGAAAGACCAATGCCCCCAAAAATCAATTGCACATAAAATGCAATTGCCTGACTAATAGATTGAATAAAAAAAATGAGAATTCTAAATACATTGAAAAAATGAGAAGCAGAACACAATATACCAAATGCTTTGAGAGACAGCAAAAGCAGATATCACAGGACAACTTATAGCCATCAGCACACATTTTAAGAGAAGAAACAGAAATGAGTGCCTTAGCACAGCATCTTCAACAACTTGCAGGTGAGCAATAAAATAAGCTCTCAACCACAAGGAGAAAAGAAATCGTGAAGATCAGAGCATACATAAGTGAACTGGAAAAACAAGGAAAAATCAACAAGAAAATTTTTATTTGACAGAATTAACAAAAATGACAAACCACTGGCAAACTCAACAAAGAAAACAAAAGAGGATATATACATATCTAGATACCTATCTAGAATTAGAGACAGAGTGACATCACAGCAGAACCAAATGAAATAAAAAGAATAAAATACACTACTGTGAAAAACTGCAGTCCAACAAGCTTGAAAACGTAGATGAAATTGACATATTTCTAGAAACTCACTATTTACCCTTATTAATGCAGACTGACAGAAAAATCTCAACAGACTCATACAAAAAGAAGAAATAGAGCAGGTTATTCAAATACTTCCAGCCAAGAATAGGCAGGAACAGGTGGCTGCACAGGAGATTTCTACCAAGTATTCAGAGAAGAGCTGTCACCAATTCTAAACACACTATTCCTGAATGTTGAAAAAACAACAAACTCCTAAACTCATCTTATAAAGGGAGCATAACTCTGAGGCCAAAATAAGGCAAAGACAGGACAAGGACAAAAAACTACAGATCAATATCACTTATAAATATAGACACAAAAATTCTAAAAAAAAAAAGTCCTGGCCAATATGATACAACAATATATCAAAACATACTACACCAAGTGGGATTCATACCCAGTACATTAAAAAAAAATTCAGTGTAATCCACCACATAAAAATACAAAAAAAGAAAAAGAAATGATTATATTTGACAGCATCCATTCCTAATAAAAATATTCTACAAAATAGGGATAGAAGAAACATTTCTCAAAATAAGAATGGCCATATATGGAAAACCAATAACCAATATCTTGCTCAATGTAGGCAAAACAACAACAACCCTGAAAACATTTCCCCGAAAATAGGAAACAGACAAGCTGCTCTCTATCAGCACTCTTACACAACATTTTGGTGCAAGTCTAAACTACATCCTGTTGACAACAACAACCACAACAACAAATCAAAGGAATACAAATTGGCAAAAAGAAGTGAAATTCTCACTATTTGCAAATGATATTAATCTATAGGTGGGAAACCACACAGATTCATCAAAAAGGCTATTGAAAACAATCTAAATATTTCATTGACATACAGGATGTAAGATTAACAAGCAGAAATCCGAATCCCATATACAAACAAAAAAACTTCTGTAAAAGACATCAAGAGGCTGAGCCCCGGTGGCGTAGTGGTTGTGCACGGGACTGCGGCCCACTGGGATGGAGGTTCAATTCCGGCTCCCAGGAGCAAAGGCTGGGCCTCCTACTCCCACCACCTGAGGGCAGTGATGCCTAAAAAATAAATAAATAAATAAATAAATAAATAATAAATAAATAAGACATCAAGAAAAAATACCATTTACAAAGGTCAAACAAGAAATGAAATACTTAAGAATAAATCTAAACAGAGAAACAAAAGACCTGCACAAAGAAAACTAAAGAAAGTAATCTATCAATACAATGCAATTACTATCTGAATCCCAATTTCATTCTTTGGAGAAGTGGGAAGATCAATTCCGACATGTGGAGAGGTAAGAGACCTAGAATAAGCAAAGAACTCTTTCAAACGAAGAACAAAATAGAAGACCTTGCACAACCCGATCTCATTCAGCTCCAGTAATCAAAATGGCCTGGGTCTGGTATGAGAGGCACATGGACAAAAGCAGATGGAACAGAATAGAAAACCTCAAAATATATGCATCTACCTTGAGTAAGATAACCAGGTGTACTGCTTTCTAACAAATTGTTCCACGTCCCACTGTGTTTTAAAATTAAATAAATATATTACAATACTATTTTTGTGTTCTATGAACATTTTTGTTGCTCCATATAGACCAAACTTTTCATCAAGAACCCTCCCTCCCCTCTGCCTTCCAGTCATTGGTGTCTGGCTTAAAATCTTATCACTTGAACCTAGAGACAACTGATCTTTGACAATGGCCCAAATAATATTCAGTGGAAAAGAAACAGTCTCTCCAATGAATGGACATGACAAACTAAGATTTTCACCTGTAGAAGAATGAAACAGAACTTGTATCTCAAGTTCTCACATACAAAAGTGCACTCAAGACAGATCAGAGACCTAAATGCAAATCCCAGAGCTCTACAGATCAACAATTAGGAAATAGGAACAAATATAATTATGGAAACTTGCAAAGAAGACAAAATAGATGACTGAGACCTATTCAATACAAGACACTCAATGTGCCACAAACAACTTCATCAAAAGAGTGAAAAAGAGTGCCTCTGGGCTGGGAAAAATTCCCTAGCAACAACACAATAGACAAGGGACTACTCTTCAAAATCTATACAATACTGCAAGATCTCAATAGGAAAAAAATCCAATTAAAAATTGGACAAAAGGCATGAGTCGACAGCTCACCTAAAATAGCACTCACAGACCAATGATCCCATGAGAAAATGCTAGTGACTAGCCATCTGGAAGATATAAATCAAAACAACCATGAGATGTTACCTTACGCTGACAGTGAAAGCCCAACTTAAAAGAACAGAAAACAGTGAATACTAGAGAGAATCCAAAGAGATTGGAACTCTCATACATTGCTGGTGGACCTGTATACATGGGCAGATGGTATGGAAAGTAGTATGACTTTACCTAAAATGAATGAACCACCACTTGTCTGTTGATTTATCGTACAGTGATGACTTGGGTGTTGCTATAATGCTGAAATCTATGTCAACAGAAGGCCTTCATAGTTGGCCTTTAACTTTGGATAATCTTGAAAAGAATAGGAATTCCAGAATACTACGTTGTGCTCCTGAGGAACTTGTACATGAGTTAAGAGGCAGTAATGTGAACAGAACAAGAGTGTACTGCCTGGCTTAAAATCAGGAAACATATGCAGCATACTTGCTCCCTCTCAGAAGTCAGTTGATATGAAGAAGAATGGGGCATGAAGATTGGATGAGGCTTATTAACAACCTGAGATATACAGATGACATACTGTTGCCTGCTGAAAGTGAGGTCTTGAAGCACTTGCTGATGAAAATCAAGGATTGCAGCCTTCAGAATGGATTACAATACAATATAAAGACGACTAAACGTCCACAAATGAACCAATAGGTAAGATTGAAGTTGTCAAGAATTTCATCTTGCTTGTATGCACAATAAACATTCATGGAAGCAGCAGTCAAAAGTTCAAAAGATGTGTTGCATTAGGTAATTATACTACACAATACCTCTATAGAGTAGTGAGAAGTGTCACTTTGAGGACTAAGTGCTCCTGACTAAAGCCATGGCATTTTCCATTGCTTCAGATGCATGTGAAAAGTTGGATATTGAATAAGGAAGACCTGAGAAGAATAGATGCACTTGAATTGTGGTGCTGGAGAAGAAAATTGAAAGTACTGTGGACTGCTAAAAGGACTAACTAATCTGTCTGGGAAGAAGCATAGCCAGAAAAATGAAAACTCCCTAAAGGCAAGGATTGAAAGACTTCCTCTTCGATATTTTGGACATACTGTTAAGAAAGGCCAGTCCCTGGAGAAGGACATCTTGTTTGGTAAAATGGAGTAGGGGTGGGGGGAGAAAAGAGGAAGACCCTCAAGGAGATAGATTGACAATGTGGTTGCAACAATGGGTTCAGGTGTAGGAACAATGATAAGAATAAAGTGTTTCATTCTGATGTGCATAGGGTCACCACGAGTCTGAACGGGTCAGATGATACCTACCAACAGCAAAACAATTGGGACTGGAGATCCCCTATGAGGCAGCAATACCTCTGCTGAGTATGTACCCTAAAGAAGTAAGCACCACAACACAAACAGAAGCACGCGCTACCAGATTCATGGCTGTTCACAACACCAAAAAGTTTTGGAAATAGCCCAAAAGCCTATCCATAAAAGAATGGCTAGAGAAAATCGGTATATACATCCCACAACAGAATACTATGCATCATTAGAAAACCTTTATGAAACTACCAAGCACCTCACATCAATGGACCCAGACAACAGAAAGCTGAGCTAAGTTACTCAATCACCAAAGGAAAAGGTTGCCTGAGATCATTACTATAAAGGCAATCACCAAGGCAAAGATAAGGATCTGTTCAAAAATCATCCAATCATCCAATGAGCTCTCCTATAACGATGTAGTGGTGTGGCCAATGTTTATAATCCATCTATCATTCTTTTATTTGTTCATCTTAAAAATCACTTCTGCAGAGGAAACTTCACCTTCGTTGGGGTCTGTTTTTTTTATTTAGGGTGGGGAATAGAACCAAATAGTTCCTGCCACTTAGCATAATCCTATGGTCACCCCAAATTAATGTAAACTCCTGTAAAGTGATCAGCAAATTTCAACAGAAATCCATGACCAGAGGAGAAGGCAGTATGTCTATCTCTGAGGAATGATTTCACTTGGTAAAGCAAGTGGGGGTGGGGTGAGGATTGGGGGCTGCCCCTGGGAAAAAAGCTTACCATTGTTTTTATAGATTCCCAATGGGAGAATCCACCCAGAATCATTTTGCTGATCATGCATTTTTGACCAAATTTCTTTTCAGCCATTGGTGACTCTGGCTGTCTTGGCTGTAAGCTATCCCAAAACAAACAAGCTCACTGCCATTCGGTCAATGCTGACTTATAGTGACCCCCTGGGGATTTCCAAGACTGTCACTCTTTACATGAGTAGAAAGTCTAGGCTTTCACCTCTGAAATAGCTGGTGGTTTAGAACTGCGGACCTTGTAGTTCATAGCCCAATGTGTAACCACTATGCCATAAGGACTCCCAGTATTGTTTAACCCCTGGCAGTCATTCATCTTTTTCATTTCTGTAATTTTGGCACTTAGGGAATGTGTGTGTGTGTGTGTGTGTGTGTGTGTGTGTGTGTGTGTAGGGATTTAATGGTATGCAATTTTTTTGGAATTGGATTTTTTACTAAACATAATTCCCTGCAGGATCATCCAGGTTGTTACATGTATCAATAGTACATCTGCTTTCATTCCATAAGATGCATGCACTACAGCTTGTTTAAAATTCAATAAATAACATCTGGGATGGTCCCAATGTTTCTCTATTGCAATAAAGCAGCGACAAACATTTGTTCAAAGGTTTTGTGTGAAAACAAGTGTTCAATTTTCTGGGGTAAATGCCCAAGAGAACAATTCATGGATCACATGATTTGGAATAGATTGCCTTTTAAAGAAATCATCACACTTTTTCTCAGAGTGTCTATTCCAGCAATGTATGCGAACCTATTTCTCCACTTCCTTGTAATTTTGCATCTCTATGCATGGCCACTGGCTAGAAAGTGCAAGTTCTTTTCGGTTGTTTTGTATGTACTTATTGCCATTTCGAGGTGGATGATTTCTTCAGCTCCACAAGGGAGCATAAAGAGAACACAGTGAAGTCACCCCCATGTCTATCCATGGATCCCTACTGAATCTGCCTTCTCTCCACTTTCCATACTTTTTTTTTCTTTTTGTACTTCTCATAAGAAGGGGGGGGGGGGGAATGCAACCACTCCATGGTCCTAACAAGAGAATAACTTTAAATATGTATGGATGTGGTAGTTACATAATTTGGTATCAATTTGAGAAGATTATGAGTAAAGGGGTGGAGTCTGGCCTGTCAATCTAGATATAACCAATGAGGCCTCTGGCCTAACTCCCTGAGGAACGCTCTACTGACAAGGCCCACAGCTCTGTGCACTGGGAGCCAAATAAGCCACATGGAACTATTCTGATGCAACCAGACCTTTGGAACTGCAAACGCCACATAAGAGACCTCTGCCAGTGTTGAGATGCTTATAATGCCACTGGATCCACAAGACTTCCAACCCACTAGTCTGTGATCCTCCTGCATTCAGCATTATTGCATCTATTGCAGGAGTCTGAAGAGAATTTTATAGATTGGTATTGGACATATGGGTTAATATTGGACTTAAGGACTTGATCTGGACTAGAACATTTTCTTAATATTCAATTGCTCTTGTACATAAACCTCTTTCTTAGATACATATGAATGTCTATGAATTTATTTCTCTCATCTACCCAGACTAATACAATGGGTTATTTTTGAAATTAGTAAAAGCCACAGAAATGTTACAAAAGACTGAATTCAATCATGACTTCTTCCAAAGCCTATCCCAATGCCTCAAGATTGGGTTAGGGTCCCTCTTCTATGTGTCACAAAGACCAGCGATTCTCAATACATCAAAAAATCATCACACAGTTTTGTTAAAGCCTGTCTGCATGCCTTCTCCTACACTAACTATCAAGTTTGTGGACATTGCAGGCATTGACCCCTCCTCCCAGATTGTAAGTAGTATCTGCTAGATTACTGATGCTCAATAAACAGATTTGTTGAAAAACTGTCCTTTTCTTATTCAAAAATCGTGAGAATTGTACTGCTAACTCTCATAAGAAGGTTCACATTGGGTTGAAGGACTGGATTAGGACAGACTGACTACAGAAACAAAACTAGAGGCCTTCTTATAGGTGTAGGAATAGGGCGATTTCCCCCCTGGGCTCTCCATAGGAGAAGGTCATTCCAATAAGGAGCCACCCTCAGGCTGCAACTTGATTGGACTCTACCCTACGCTTTTATAGATCAAGTTGACATGAAATTATGCAACTATTCTACAGACTCTGCAGTGAGATCTACTCCTCTCTAGAACAAAGCTAACAAAAACCAGTCTATATAAATCTATTCAACCAAAATGATGATCATCCTCCGAAGCCTTCTTATCAGTAGACTGGTAGTATGAAGAGAAAGATATTATCTCAACTTTTATCTTCATCTTTCTTGAACTCCTTTCTTTAACCTCCTGGACACACTTTTCTGTAGCATTTTAAGAACAGTTTTATTGGTATGTAATTCACTCACTCGCTCCCTCACTCCCGACTCACTCACTGTGCCGAACGGCTCATGGTGGTCACCAGCTGGGATTTTGAGCTTAGAGCTTTGTGTGGCTAGAAAGTCCAGTTTTTCTCCCGAGGAGTTGCTGGTGCTTTTGAGCTGCCAACGATTCAGACTGCAGCCCAACTCATAACCACGACCCTGATCCGACCCGCCCATCAGTCAACGTGGGTTCCTGAAAGGGGGACTGGGAATGGAGAGGGAATGGAGACGCTAGAAATGCAGACAAGAAAGGACTCTGATCAAGTCTCATTTATTTAGCCAAAAGGCAGGGTTAATATAGGCTAGCAACAAGAAGGGGAGGTACTACTTATGGAAATGAGGGGTAGGGGTAGGGATAACCAGCCAATCAGACACATATCTTCAAAGAAACGGCGGTGGGGGTGGGGGGTGGGGGGCGGAATGGCGGGGAAGCAGTTCTCAAACAGGTCCGCATGCTAATTAGTTGAACTCAACAGGTCCGCATGCTAATTAGGAGAATTCAACAGGTCCACATGCTAATTAGGTGACCCCTGGATTGAAAGGTTATCTTGCCCGCAAGCCGTTACAACACAAAAGGTCAATAAAGGGGTCACTGAGGGATGGGAACAGCATTCGGCTTCCCACACTACCCTACCAGAGTTCAATAGTTCAATTTCAGAATTCTATAATTCAATCGCATCTATAGCACTTTAGAATAGGTGGCAACTTTGATGTATACTGTCTTGTTTTATTTCTTCCTAAGTGCAACACTGTACTCAGGGTTTCTACATCTGTAAATTCCATTTAAGTAGGAGCTGTATTTTTTAACATATTGGTAACATATAAAACATGGCATATTTTATGTTCTAGGCGTTCAGTAGATATCGGTTGTTGAAGAAAAGTTTAAATCTGTCGTGTTTTAAGAGGACAGAATCCATCTACCTCGTCTTCTTATACTATGCATCATTGTCATCCATATCAAATCACTTACCCACTCTAGTCTTCATTTCCTGCATTGGCAAAATTGGGAGAAAATCTAATGATATATCATTGTTGCAATGTGTCATCAAGTGAATTCTAAGTAATAGTGAGCTTATGGGATGGAGTAGATCTGCCCCATAGGCTTTCCGAGGATGCAAATCTTGACAGGGCATCCCTAGTGATGTTATACATTGGGCTACCAACCCACAGCTCAGCAGTTCAAACACACTAGCCACTTCTTTGGAGAGAAGGATGCAACTGTCTGCTCCTATAAGGCTTTACAGCCGTGGAAACCCTAGAAAACAACTGAACTCTGCTCATTGTGGTTGTTATTGTTGTGAATGCTCTGATATATCCAGAGGCTCTTGGTCTCTGGAGCCAAAGAATGGACTCATGGGCCACAAGAGAGCAATCAACAAGCAAAATTTATTCAGAAAGGAAAGAAAAGTATCTGATGTAGCAGACAGGGGACGAAATGAACTATACCTTGCGGGGGGGGGGGGGGGCGGAATTATCAGATGTGGAGGACCTGTCTGGGTCTCCAGATCAAGAACTGACAAATCCCAGCTCTGCTGTATTTCTCAGTCATAAACCTAGTCATGCTTTCCCTAGGGGTGGGTGGTGTAAGGGCACAGTCAGGGAAGTAAGCTTGCAGTGGTCAGCAGAGTCTTGGGTTTAATGATCTTGAAGTTTAGAGTCAGCCTAGGGTTTTTGATCCTACAGACTTAAGATTTAAATTGCCCTAGGCTGTTGAAATCAACCCTCCAGACATCTTGCCGCTTCCAGCGCTTTCCACCTTAGCTTAGAATCACTTCTCTCACTCCATGTGCGGCTCTCTTTCCCACTCCTTTGAGTGGGAATCAACTGGACAACAGTTTGGTTTAAGGTTCGGAGACTTTTGATCAGAGCAGATTGCCACATCCTTTCTCTTGACAGAGCAGCTGTCGGATTGAACCCACCAACCTTTCCATTTGCAATCCAACATCTAGTTACCTGAAAAAGACAGCTCATTTTGATGGTGATAGGACCAGAGGGGTCATATTTTTGCGTGTCTGTCAAAGATAGCTCAAAAGACCAGTTTCATGGGTAGCAAGATGAGCAGAGGACTTCCTTCCCAAGTTCAGCAGTGAGTTGCTCGTGCCATATTGTCAGCCTTTTTCAAGGCTGGTGAGATAGGTTGATTTGTCAAGCCGGCTGAAAAAAAAAAAACATGTGGGATTAATTGAAGGATGGAGAGATAAACTATTTGGTGATTCTCATCACTATAGTCCTCGGGTCTCTTGCTTTCTGATGGTCGGACCAGGGTGCAGCTGCCTTAGCCAGTTTCCTGCTTCAGCTGGCAAAGCTCACTTCCTGCGAGACATCCCTGAAGAGAAGCCACATAGACTTACCTTGATACAGCCCTAGGTGCTGGAACAGCTATGTGGAGACCCCTGCAAGCGCTGAGATGCTTATGCGCTCACTGATTCGGCTTTCCTTCTGCAGCTGGCGTCATTGTATGTGTTTGGTGATATTCAGGAGGACTTTGTAAATTGATGTGGGACATATTGGATTTATGGGCTTGGCCAGCACTGGATTGGGATACTTTCTTAATGTACTCTTATTCTTTATATAAAACTATCTTGGGGCTGAGCCCCAGTAGCATAGTGGTTGAGTGTGGGACTGTGGCCCACTGGCTTGGCATTTCAAATCCAGCAGCAGCTCTCCAGGAGCAAGGCTGGCTCTCCTACTCCCACCAGAGGGCAGTGGTGCCACAAAAAACTCCTATCTCTTATCCATATAAGTTTGTGTGGATTTGTTTCCCTAGTTGACCCAGACTAATACAGCTGGTGACATGGCAGTTGCCCCCCACCCACCCATCCAAGACAAGCTCCCAAATGGGGACATGACTTAGCAGGTGTTTTTGCTCCATGCAATATTCCAAAATAAATGCATCTACCTTTAAGAGCTTCCTTTGCTCAGCAAACTGATTTCTTCATGGATGTCTCAAGGGAAAATCTTTTAGAAGGCATTATCGCACAAAGTCACTGGCAAAGTCATCTTTGGAAAGTAAAACAGGTTAGGTAACTGTAACTGCATCAAAGCCATCCTTCTAAAGTTCCATGGGTCAAATAGAGTCCACAGAGTCACATAGGAGATAGAGGTAAGCTCAAGAATACTGATCCAGTTCTCTGGAAAGGGTCTCCAGCCTACCCAGTGCAAGACAATAAGAACTGTAATTCCCTACTGGCCTTTACACATGTCTTTGATAAAATCACCTTTGGGACCACAAGCAAAGACTTCCTTCACACATGTGTTCATGCACACACACACACAAAGAAGGAAGTAAAAATTGATTAAAAAAAGATCAAGAATAAAGATTAAACTCTAAGTCTGTACTCCATAGCACCTAAAGGTGGAGCTTGAGATTCTAGAGAAGCGCAGCTATAACTTCAGAGGAAATAATTTTAGCAGTTTCTGTAGGAGGCAAGAAGGAACGAGAAGCAGATGAATCAGACGAGCTTGGGCGTATAAAAGGACCAGTGGGAGTAGTGATAATCTGGGATAAAGTGGAATGAAGAGGAAAGCCATCAGAAAGTGACTTAGCTCTCTGTTTCTGATGTAACTTTAACCTTGACCCCCAGTGTAACTCAGGTGTGCTAACAAATTATGATATCTACACACACACAGTGCTGTCTGCTGCTTTTGGTTCACCATTCCAAAAAGTATAATTAAGCAAACTAGGAATTTTTAAGTAGTTTGTATCACTCTCTTTGAACTGAAAAACTTGGAAAGATAAGTATAGTATGAGTGACATATTTATAAACAGAAGACAGTCGTTCCAGTAAATGGCTTTTATTTGGAGGCAGATTTGCTGTTTAGAATATTTTGTGTAAAATATTTCAGGTCATAACTAACTTTAACTTCATCATCATACAAATCTCATGGGATTCACTGTTGTCTTCTGAGATGTGGGAGGCTTCATGACTGACTTGCTTATGAATTCGAGAAAGTGCCTTTCCCTGCCATTGCTGGTATGAGGCATTATGGGGTTGGTTCCACTTCAGAGTGACCATTATTGTAGCCACTGTCAGTGAGCTTGAGAAGGTTCTTCCTCATTTAACTACCCTTTTGCTTTACCACACATGCTCTCCTCTTCCCGGAGCTGGTCTCTCCATGTAGCATGTCCCAAATGCCTGGGACAAATCTTCTAAAAAGCATGCAGGCTGCACTTTCTTCAGGACTGAGTGGCTTGTTCTTTTGACAGCCCACGGTCCCTTCAATATTCTTTGCCAACATCACAATTCAAATGTGTCCATTCTACTCTGGTATCCCTTATTCACTGTTCGGCTTTCAGAGGCATAATGTGGCAATGGAAAATACCATGGCATGAGTCGGGCATGTGTCCTCAAAGTGACATCTTTGCTCTCTGTTGCTTTAAAAAGGTCTTGAGCTGAAGATTTGTCCAATGCAATGTATCATTGGATTTGTTGACTGCTGCTTCCCAAAGTATTGATTTTTGGATCTGCATAAGCAGAAATATTTGAAAACATCAGTGTTTTCTCCCTTCATTGTTATAGTTTCCATTGATCCAGTGTTGAGGTGTTTGGTTTTCCTTATGAATCCAGGATGAAAGCGACAGCCTTCAATTTTCACCAGAAAGTGTTTCAAGTCCTCCTCATTTTCAGCATTTTCAAGGTCATCATCTGAATATCAGAGATTGTTTCATAAATCTTGTCCCAATCCTGATGCCACATTACTTTGCATATCGCCCTGTTTCTCGGAGGATGTGTTCAGCACAGAGATTGAATAAGCACAGGCAAGCAATATACCCCTGAGGCATACCTATCCTGATTTTAATCTCTATAGTATCACTTTGTTTTGGAATTCTCAATCTACAATGTTATCCAAAGTTTCTAACTGTTAGGAAAATGTTTGTAACTGTTAGGAATGGTTTCCCTTCCCAAGTTCACCATAAGCACTTACCGTACATTTGTAGGCCTCTCGTTCCTCAGATTTGACAACAAAATTTTAACATTCAAAAGACTGAGAACAAAGTCAGCCTTGCTGGTCATCTCATTTCCCCCCCATCCCCAAAAGACAAATCCACTAACTGGATGCGTGGATACAAATAAAAGGATACAGATCAGACCTTGTATCTCAATTCTTTGGCTTCATTAGGCCTGGTTCTGGTCACTAGCCAGAACTCAAATCTTTGGTATTTTCTGGACTTCCTCTTACTTCACTTCTAATCTGAATAATCATCAAATTCTATATCTGTATCTCTGAAATTTCTCTTGAATTCAATTCTCATTCATCTCAGTTTTGACCACCAACAACTTACACCGATACTACCTAAATTCCTACCCTACCTAGAAGTGTACTGTTCTCAAATGATAATCCATGTTGCCAGCAGAGTAATGGTTCTAAAACCTCTACATGCATCTTTAAGGCATTCTAGTAACTTCCTCCTGTTCCTCCTAACATGCATACTTCTTAAAAATGAAGGGCTCATCCTGCCATTACTCCAATTCCCACACTGACTTGATATTGCTCTTTCTTCCACCTCCACCCCTCTAATCTATGCTCCAGACATATTGAAGTACTTTCAGTTCCCCAATTAAGTCGTTCTCTTTCTTACTTCCCAGATTACGTTAATTCTTGGAACATTCTCCTTTGTCTACTGATACATCAGTTCTCTCTTTAGATGGCACATTTTCTGTGAGTCAGAGCCCCGCCGGCACTGTTGGGTAAATGTGATAGTTGCATAATTTCAAGTCAACTGGAAGATATATAAAAGTGTAGGGGGTAGAGTTCAAGTGTCTTTACGAGAGTGGTCTCATAATGAGGATCCTGGGAATCTTCCCTCTCTGCCTTCATGTTCCTGATGGCTGACCCTGGTTGCTCCCAGAGCCCTAGATCCACCATTAGATCCACAAGACTTCGCGCCCACCAGCCTATGAACTTCCTGCATTCTGCATCACTGCATGTGGCTGTGTGAGTCTGAAGAGGGACTTAGGGACTAATATTGGAAATAAGGACTTGAGTTAGACTGGGCTGGGATATTCTCCTGATATATAATTACCCTTGGTATATAGCTCTTATACATATATGCGTGCCACTGGAATTGTTTCTCTAGTCAACCCAGATTAAAGCAGTAAGGATTGGATGACTAACTTCAAAGTTGGTGGTCCACACCCCACCAGCAGTTCTGCAGGAGAAAGATGATGGACACTATCAGAACACGTATGTCACAGTCACTATGCTCGAATTGACTCAATGGCAGAGTGCTTTGAATTTGGTGTTCTTCTATGAGGAGGCATCAGCTTAATATATGTGAGTTTTCTTTGGGGAATCTTTCCCTGACTACCCTGAAATAAGTGATGTGTCTTTTCTAAGTGCTTTTATGGTACCCTGCACTTTACTCCGTTCATGTGCAGGGCAGCAATTATCTACTGGCTTACCTCCAGCCAACCCTTGTCTGTGGTCCTAGCAGATATGGCATGAATAGGTCTTGTACATCTCTGAAGTCTCACACCGGTACACATCCTAGTCATCCAAGTTCACTAAATATTACCAAAGTGTAACAATGAATAACTAAACCCTGTAAATGGGGTCATGCTTCCTTCTTGACCCTACACGTCACAAACTTCAGGGGCAATTGTCTTGTCGCTAAATGTCCAGTCCTTTGGCTGAATCTGACGTAAACTCTTTCCACATATCCTGATTCGCCTCAGGATAAAGTCTATTACTCTTAAACATTATGAAAACACTATACCATCCGACCCTCGTGTCACTGCCCTGTGATATCCAGCCTCCAAGATGACCTTCAGTGACCCCTACCTCATATCCTGGTTGTTGTCAGTTACTTCAAATCAGTCCTGACTCCTGTCACCCTTAGATACTCCTGTCCTTCATAGTTTTCAAGGCTAGTTCATAAAAGACATCATGCCGACTGACTCGCTCTGCCTTTCGTGGTCTCTCTCGCCCTCTGTCCCTCTCTCAACACTCATTGAGGGAGACGTTCGCTGTCGCGTGTGGCCAGTTCCATGGGGAGAATCACAGGGGAGGAAATGAGACATCAGCCAAGAGCCATGGGAGCGAGTCTTGTTGGCAGCAGATCTCCCGGTCCCTTCTTCAACCCCAAATGACTGCAGCTCTGACTGATACTTTGAGTCCAATTCCATGCGAGACCTAGCAACAGAATTGTCCAACAAAGCCACTCCTGGACACCCGATCCATAGAAACGATGATATTTGATGGTTAGGTCACTAAGTCTTAGAATAACTTGCGGTGCAGCAACAGATAACTAATAGGGCACACCAGCCCCACCCCAGGCCATGGCCCCTTGCTAGCTTGCTCTGTTTCAGAGCTGGGCTCTGTGTCTATTCTGCCCATGGGCTGCCCTGTGCCATTCTTCACCAGGTCAAGTGATCTCCTTATCAGCTTCCTTGGTACTTCCTCGAGCACTTTTCCTGTGCCCCTTGACCAGGTTAGTCCATGGTTCTTATTTGTCTGGCACAGAGAGCATCTTTCTCTCTTAGTCATTTTCATTTATGTTATTTCATTCAGCAGCTCTTGATGAAATGTGAACTCTGGGCCACGTAAAGGTATTGCCCTGCCCTTATCAAGCTCATAAAGCAGCAGGATTCTTCACTCAGTTATTCCTACTTAATCAATTACTTAATTACATACACCTAACTTATCACTTCTTATTAATGTCTATTTTTCCACTAGTCTGGTATCACCTGGGCACCAAGCCTCGAGTGCATTCCACCCCCAGCGGCTCCAAGGTCTAGCCCTGCATCCATCATTTAGAGTCTGGCTATGACAGGGACCATGGACATAACAGTTAGAGGGCTCCACGGCACATCACGGTGTCACAAGACTCATCCCCTCTCAGGGGCATCACTGTGATTGCTGTCACCTGGTGTGGCCATTCATGGTGTCCCCTTCCCACCTGACCCGCCCAATGCAGTGTTTATGATCCATGAGAATAATAAGGTTGGGAGGTCAAAAAGACAATTAGTATAGAGTCTTAGCCTTATAGGTATATTGATATATGTGAGCTAAATTTATTAAGGAATGTCTTTGTTGCTGTGACTTACTACAGGAATACTTTTATTTAAAACATAATAAAGTTCCACCGGAACACTGCTCAAGAATGCTCTAGACAGTCTTTTGAGGTCCTGACCTCCAACAGGTCCCCCAGTGTGATCCACTGCATGACCCCCACCACCCCTGGAGTCCTCCTGGTGACAAGACACTTGTAGTTTTCCTCACAGAAGATGACTTTGTCACATGTTTTTTATGCTTATGCTACTTTGTCTTCCTTCTCACACAAGGATGTGAATAAAGCAGAGTGGGGACAGAAGTAGATTGCATCAGCGGGCCTTGGTTTGACCTGTCTTGGATACTGAAGAGCTCTAAATAGGGGGACAAGAGGGGCACTTTCTGTCACTCTCCTTCTTTATTTGAGCAATTATGAGTCAGCTAGGTCTCCCAGACACTCAAGGGTGGTTCAGTGGGAGACTTTTTACCTGTTCAGGTGGGAACCCAGGTTCAAGTCGCAGCCCATGGATGCTTGCATGTGGCCAAACAGGTTTCAGAAGAGTTTCCATACGAACATGAACTAGGAGAAACGGTCTGGTGATCAACTTCCAAAGCTTAGTCAATGAAAAACCCCTGGGTCGCAATGCTATCATACCCAATCAAGCATGCAATCAGCACAAGGCCAAGGACTATTTTGTCCTATTGTTCATAGGGCTGTCATGAGTTGGGGGTTTTGGGGAGGAGGTGAGGGCATAATTAGATAGCAACTAACAATAAAAAACACTTATTATTTATTTATTATTAAATAAACTTATTAACAATAAATGACACTTATTATTTATTAATATTCCAGAATACTGGGTTTCTGTTTCAGGTTTTTCAAAAATAATGTATTAGAATCAGCTCATCACATTGCAGGTATATCATCTCTTTAAATTCTGTCAAAATGCTTTCCAATCTATTGTTCCATTTGACTCTCACAATAAACCTACGGAGATATTATTAATTACATGACACAGTTAAGGAAATAGACACATACACAGGGTTGGAAGCTTGAGAGATTCCCCCCAGATCACATAATATCCTTTGCCTAACTACCATATTAATATTTCAAAATGGCACTATACTTCTACCTAGCTAAGACTCAGTTCCATGTGAACATTTAATATCAGAATCATAAAACGGAACCCCTGTCCTTGGGTCACGCAAGTAATCATCACATAATGAAAGATTACATATAGTTAACGGGAGAGTTAACTCTATTGTGCTATGCTAGATGTTTATGTTGGTGCTTTTAGCTTCAAAAAGTAAAAATTCTTTAAAACGTCACAAGGAAACAGGAGTCACTCCTAGAGACTGCTGCCCCTCCGCCTGAGCCTCCTTCCCTGCCCTCACCTCCCCAGCCACACAGAAGGATGATTCCATGGAGCCAAGGAATTCTGCCCCCTAGAGGCCATGTCCCAACTTCTAGATCATAACCTTCGTATGTGTAGCTAAAGTAGCCCTGAGCCTACTTTCAGAGCCTAACAATCCTCTTTCCCTCCTGGGTTCTCCTGTGGGGAAAGAGCACTGGTGTTGTGCACAACCCTAAGTTTGAAAGAAGCTGCCTATTGGGATTTGGGAGAGTCCTTTGATATGTAGCTTGAGGGGTCTGTCCCTAGAGTGTGATGGAGACAGAGGGAGAAAAGGAAGGGACTGAGTGATGGACCTGAGCCCGGATATAAAGGACTGCAGGGAAGCTCTCGCATATACTCACACTCAGGCATGGAAATCTGAGTATTCCAAGAATTCTACATTCAAACATATGGAGGCATTTTACAAAGTGAGGAAATGTAGCATTTTATCTAGCAGTGTACTATCATGAGCCATTATATTTAAATGTTTAGGCATATGGAATGGGAGCCTCCATTTAGACCCTTGTACCGACTATCAGAAATGTCATCAGAGGACTTGGACAACACCCCAGACGGAGTCCATCCAAACTAAACAACGGCTCACCTGTCTTCACCTGGATGACTTCTAAAGGCGAGCAAACATGCAGATAAGCTACTTGACAGGCAATCCCGAGGAGAAGTAAGGAAGCAGATGAAGGGACACAGGGTAGAAGAAAAACCAACAGGAAAGTGTGCTAATAAGACTTCACTGTGATTCTTTCAGGAGCTCTTTAGAAGGCACAGAATGGCTGTTGGGATTGGCCACGTAGGGGATGAAGCTGGGAATGTTTATCCTTTGAATCCCTCACCATATGTTGAGGTTGTCCTCGAGGTGTTGACTTCTTTGCACTGGCACTTGCTTCTGTTCAGGGAAGGAATGAAGTGGTACATTGGATGGCTAACCATAAGGTGATCGAGTCAAACCCACTGGCACCTTCAGGAGAATGATGAAGCTGTGTGCTCCAGGAGAGAAGACTTAGGGAGTAATTTTACTCTCTTCTCTATGGAATGACTCCATAGTGGAGCATTTGGTGTGGATAGACTCAGTGAGCCTCAGGACAGAAAGTGAAGATGCAGGGCACTTCCAGGTGGCAAGTGGCTCTTGACATAAGGTGAACTGAAACTCCCTGTATCTGTCCAAATAGACTAGAGAAACAAATCCAGGGAGACATCTATGCGTGTAAGAAAGAGGTTTATATACAGGAGCAATGGAATATTGAGGAAACATCCAAACCCAGGCCACATCAAGACCAGTAATCTGATACCAATCTATAAAGTCCTCTTTAGACTCACAAAACACATGCAATGACGCCAAATGCAGGATGATCACAGGAAGTCTTGTGGGTCCAGTGATGTTGTAAGCATCTCAACACTGGCAAGGTCCCCACGGGGCTTCTCCAGCTCCCAGGGCATGGACTACATTGGAGTATCGCCATGTATCTCATCAGTAGAGCATCTCTCAGGAAGTGAAGAGAGAGAGAGAGAGAGAGAGAGAGAGAGAGAGAACGCGCATATCTCCTGGCTCCAAAGAGAAAATATAGGAATCCCCAGAATCCTCATGGGAAAGTCATGACCACACAGAGGCCTCGTTGGCTATATTTTGATTGACAGTCTAGACTCTACACCTACTCTTAATCCTCAAATTGACACCAGATTATGTAACTCCACACTCTCCTATACCCATCTACTTAGGTCACAGCCAAAAAACAGGCGACACCAAGAGGATGTGAACTGGGGCATCAGATCATGCCAATGCCACCCTATTTCTCTCCTTTCCCTCCTATACCCCTAGCCCAAGCTTCCATACTTCACCCACAACCGAGTCTGATGACTAACTCCATTAGCCAACGAGTCCCTCAAAAAGAATCTTAAAGTTACCCTTCCTCTCCCTCATTCTTCACATGCCATTCATCCCAAAGTCTTAACAACCCTCTCTCTTAAATGTTGCTTAGCTTAAACATTTCCTCTCTCATTCATTTAAGTTCCAGCTCAATTGCAAGAGTCGCACACCCATCCCCTATAGACAGCATTAGCTGGCCCTTTGATGAAGCTGCCCTCTGACACAACTCCATTGTGTGTGCCCCTTGAATCTATTCCAACTGAACACAGCTTTATATGACAGAATAGAAATGGCCCCATAGAGTTTCTAAGACTGTAATCCATGCAGGAGCAGGTAGCCAGGTCATTTCTCTGGTGGAGTGACTAAGCTTCAGATCTTTCAGTTAACAGCCAAGAGTCTAATCACTGTATCTCTTAACTCTAGTCTCACCTAAGAGTCGACATGAATATGATCTCCCTATGAGTCAGCATAGACCACATGGCAGTGAGTTTGGAGTTTCGTTAGCTAGAGGACCTCCATGGCTCTTCACGTATCATTATTGCAGTAGGAAGTCAGGTGGTTCCATCCCTTTCTCCCTCTGCTTCTAATCTTCCTCTCCCCAGCTTGTTTCCAGGATCCATCACACACAAACATATATGGATAAACACACACACGCGATCCACTCCAGCCACATTCGACTTCCTTCCTCTAAACCAATCGTGTCCTTTCAAGCCTTTCTGCTATCTCTCCGGCTATTTCCCAAATCTAGAAATGATGTCTGCTGCCACCACCCCCTTCATCCCTACACCTCAAACAAATCCCAATGCATTCATCAGGACCCAACTGAAATACCACCTTGTTCTGACTTCTCCAAGATGACTCACTGCGGAACCACTTACATCATGATTGCAAGTATGGGCCTGCATGGCTCTCTCTATCTTTGGAAGTTCTTCCAGGTGGGGGTTTCATGGATCTTTGCATCATGACTCTCAGTACCCACAGGGAGAGGGTGCAAAAGAAACACACAATGGCACAATTGTTTAAATGAAAGGCGGCATGAGCAACTCTGCGGAAAACAAGAACAAGTAGGCATGCACTTCCTGCGCATACCTTCAGTTTAAGAGACACTTGAACGGAGACATTTAAAAGAGGAATTCAGAAAGTAAACAAATCTTGAGAGGTGAATTAGGTTGAAAACCAGCTAAGTCAACAATTTTTTTTTTTTGCGGAAGTACCAAGGAGGTGTGAATGTGGCATTTAACACATGAACAACAAGTAATAGCACAGAATGAACTGGAATCGGCAGGGCTGAGGCTGTGAAAATTATCTAGAGAAGCCTATATTTAGGAGGAAGAGAGAAACAGTGAAATGCTTAGAATCAGTTTGATCGCAATTTAATCCTCATGACCTTATACTTACTTATTCAAACCCTTCCTCTACAGAACATTTTACAATTTATAACTAGAATGTCAAATTACTTGAGGGCTTCTGGGGGACAAATCAAGCAAGCGTATGCCTTTATATCTGTGAGATATTCAGAATTACTATCAGGGAACCATAAGTGGGCAAAATGTTATTTCTGACTCAATGGACCAAGGAGAGAGAGAAGAGCCCAGGTAATCCTCCCCATCAGATGATTCTCGCCAGTGGCCAAGAGAACGAAGTGCAGAGCAAGTAGACTGTGAAGGACTTCTACTGCAAGAGAGACGTAGGCAATGAACGGGGGAGGAGGACCTCCCTGCACAATGTCCCAGCATTCCAGAGGAGTGAAAATACTTCATTGCTAACAGCAGATGAAAAGAGCCATCAAAAGTGAAGGAACCAAACAGCCTATATGAATGGAGCACTAGGCCTGGAAGTGAAGGAGCACCGTCATGGAGGACATCACGTGACTAGACCACAAAAACCATGTTCTAACTCACGGCGGCCCTAGAGGTCAGGGGAGAACGGCCCCTGTGAGTTTCTGAGACGGCACCTCTTTAGGGGAGTAGAAAAGCATGTCTTTCTCCAGAGGGGTGGCTGATGGAACCCAACTCAACAGCATTGCACCACCAGGGCTCCTCCACTGTGAGACCAGAATTATGGGTCCCCACATACCACTTCTGACTACTCTGCATGGGATGGCCAGAGGAGACCCCAGGTAGGGTGGTGCAAAGTCCTAAAAGAGTGACTTGTCTGATGGTGACTGGTCGAATTCCCAAGACCATGACCCTTTGTTATTCTTCAGATCTAGAAACAACCTCTCCCCTCTGGTTTAATGTTCATCCACACAAGAGACGGGCTGACAGAGTAAGCCCCGACACCAGGGAGGTACCCCTCCCTCAAACCATCAACCATAGGACGTTCAAAGGGCAGTGTGTGGGCAGTGATGAAGGTCAGAAGGCCTGAAGGCAGAGGAAAGCAGGAGAAAGCGAAGCTGTCAACACAGGGAGGAAGTGGAGACCACAACCAGTGTCACAAAACAAAATGTGCTTGAACTGCTGAATTTAAAAAAGTCAGTTTTTGCGCTGTAAACTTTTGCTCAGAACACAGGAAAAAGTTAAATATGAAGAACGTCAACGATGTCAGCTACATAAATACAAACATCCCTCCTCACACTCTTTATTTGCTCTATGAGAATATAATCACATATTTTAAAAAAATCAACCTAAGAAATAAAAAGAAAGAAAACTGATTATAATCAACTCAGAGAAACAGCTGTCCACACTGCATGGAAAAAAAAAAACTTTTTTGCTGGTTTCTTTAGAACTTTTTCAATTAGGTACATCCCCTCAAAAATGACTCCATCCATTTTTTGTCACCTTACCTTATAACTAGACTGTGATATGTGTGAATATTAAAAAAAAAAAACAGTTGATTCCATCTTCAGGAAACAATGTTTTGCTTTTTTCATTAGACTGTTGGTATGCAATCTGGGCAGATCTTAAGTTTGCTAACTTGAGTCTGGGACGCTATTGGGTACCAGGCATTCATTTCCCGTATGTTTCAATAGCTTCATTCCCCTAACTAGGAAACTTCCAAGCCATCTGAGGTGAATCTGGTTAGATACCCTGCTGAATGTTATAAGCAGCATGATTTCTCATACTAGTTAAAGCACACTGAGTCATCTTTACAGTGTGTGAAATTAAAGTCAGATTACAGCGGAGGCAAAGCAGCATTCCACATGTGTCTCGAGGCCACAGGATAAGATCCAGCTTACCCTCCTCACATAAGTCAGTCAGGAATTAAATGTAGCAGAACAAAATGGCATGCCAAAGACAGTCAACAGAATTCATCTAATCAGCTCTCCCCATCTGTTTTGAGCCAGCTATGAGAGAACACAGGCTTTTGCTGGAGAATATGGCTTTAAGTAAGCTTTAAATTAAAATACCTGAGTATACGTATCACTTAATACTGAAATAGATGGATAAGAAAGATGGCATCTTCATGGGTAGAGTCTAAAAACACAGCTCAACTGAGACTGTTTGGCTATTATCTGACTAAGTAAGCATAGGTGAAAGCTAGCATTAAGCTCAAGCTTCTGTCTGCTTGAGGCATTAGAAGTGCTATCAGCTCTGTCAGGTAGGACCTAAAATACAAGCCTGTACCCCACTTCCACTGCTGCCTCCAGCCACCATGATTCACAGCTACTTGACACATCACACTATGTGAGCATTGTGGTCCACGGGATTTTATTGCTGCCTTTTCAGAACTAGGTCACCAGGCCTTTTTTCCTAGTCTTTGTCTGGAAGCTCTGCTGAAATCGCATTACAGCCATGTACTCACAAGCAGGTGTTCGCTACACTTTCGGTTCATTGATCAGGAATGGAGTTTGGATCGACTTCATGGAAGCTGCCAATTCCATACATGGTTCACGAGGGGCCTCTAATGAATATCTTATTACTTTGGGGTGCCATCTAACTGATTGCAACTCACGGTGACTGCATAGGTGCAGTGCAGAACTACTCCATGTGGTTTTCAAGGCTGGGGTCTATTGAGAGCAGATTGACAGGCCAGTCTTGCAAAGTGCCTCTGAGTGGGTTCAAACTATATAAGCATATTTCAAGAAGAATACCTTGCATAATTAGTGCTGCAACATACTAGAGAAGTCCCTGGGTAGTGCAAATGAAGAACTTGGTTACTAGCTGAAAGATTGGTAGTTCGAACCTACCTTTGACTTCTGGAGATGCAGGTGCCCCCCTGAGCCAAGTTGATGGAGCACAACTGTTTCTTTCCTCTGCTATGAATTGTTCCCACATCATAACACACATAACTGCACAATTACTGCACAACTATATTAGAAATTGCTTCCTTTATGATTGCCATCCTGATATATAGGATATTGGCTTTGATAAGTAAATCCAGTGACATCTAGTTCAAAGAACATCATAGAGCAAACCTTAGACTTCCATATTCACTTTCTCTTGCTCCATACAAAACACCACACACTTAACAGCATACAGTAACACACATTTATTATCTCAGAGTTTCTCTGGATCAAGGATCTGAACACCTTTGGGCTGAGTCTTCTGCTGAGGAGGCTCTAGAGGCTGCAAGCAGCCTCCTTTGTCATCTAGAGACTCAACTGTGGAGGAATCCACTTTCAAGGCCATCCTCTTATTGGGGGACTTCATCTCCTTGCAATTATATAATTGGAGACTTGACACTCTCCCAAGGTCCTTGAGACTACTCCCAAATTCTTTCCACTTGTCTTTCCCAGTATAGCTGCTCACCTCATGAAACCTAGATAGATAATCTGGTAGGTAGATACTTATATAACCTAACATAAGCACAAGAATGACTTTCCATTGCTATATCCTATTGATTAGGAGCAAGTCACAGGTCTTGCCCAGTTTAAGGGACAATGACACAAAGGCTTGAACTCCAGGAGGTGGAGATCATGGGGGATCCTCTTAGAGACAATTTGCCACAACTAGTGTCTTCACAAGAGGGTCCCATGATCATAAGAGGTCTCTTAGGTTGCAGGTACTGGCATTACTCAGTAATCACCATACCTCTCTTCTATGAGAAAACAAAAGGACAGTGAGAGTGACTGCATTCTCTGAATTACAAATCATCCTGACAAAAGTGTTGGGCCAATTCTGGATTCAAGAGGCATTCTCAATGGAGGGACTATATGACCTAGCAATTCAACTCCTAGGTAGATATTAAAGAGAAATTAGAGCATATGACCTAGAAAATCTGTGCATGAATGTCGATATCCACATAGTTCTTATCCATCAAAAAGTGGGAACAACCCAAATGTCAAGCAGTAGGTGGAGGGAAAAATAAGATATACAGGTGACACAGCCTTTCTTGCTGAAAGCGAAGGGGACTTGAAGCACCTGCTGATGGAGATCCTCAGATTGCAGCCTTCAATATGGATTGCCACTCTGGGTCAAGAAAACCAAAATCCTCACAACTGGGCCAACAACATCATGATCAGTAGAGAAAAATCTGAAGTTGCCCAGGATCTGATCTTGCTTGGATCAACATTCGAGGAAGCATTGTATTGGGTAAAGCTGTTGCATTGTATTGGGTAAAGCTGTTGTACCCGTTCTCTTGAAAGTGCTGAAGAGCAAGGATGTCACACTGAGGTGTAAGGTGCGCCTGACTCCTGCCGTGGTATGTTCAATGGCTTCCTGTGCACAAGAACGTTGGACCCTGGATAAGGAAGGCTGAAGAAGATTTGAAGCATAAGAATTACGGTGTTGGTAAAGATTATTGACTGTATGATGGACTGTCCAAAGGACGAACTCATCTATTTCGGAAGAAGCAGATCCAGAATGCTTCTTAGAAGCAAGGATGGCAAGACTTTTGTCTCTCATACCTTGAGCATCTTATCAGAAGAGATCAGTCCCTGGAAAAGGATGGAATGCTTGATAAAGTAAGAGAGCAGGGGGAAAGAAGAGGCGCCTTGATGAGAGTTATTGACACAGTTATAACAAAGGGTTCAAACATGACAATTGTGAGGTTGGCACTGGATAGGGGGGGCAGTGTTTCATTCTGTTGTATAGACAGTTACTGTGAGTCGAAACCAACTTGGTAACCCTTAACAGCAACGCGTCATATAGGGGATTCGTATTTAGAAATAAAAAACACGTAGTGAATAATTTATGAAATGAAAGGAGCCGGTTACAAAAATGCACATATGGTATGTTTACATTTTATATGAAATGCCCAGAAGAGGCAAATCCACAGATAGAAAGAGACGGCTAGTTTTCTGGAGCTAGAGAAGTCGGTGGCAAGCTGGTTAGGTGTTGTCCTGTTAACTGCAAGGTCAGCAGTTCAAATCCGCCAGCTGCTCCTCAGAAGGACGAGGAGGTTTTCTGCTCCATTAATGATTTACAAAAGGGAACCCGGGTAGGGTCATGAGTTATGAATGAGGCTGTTAGTCACAAGGTCAGCAATTCAAGACCAGCCACGATTCTGTGGGTGAAAGATGAGATTTTCTACTCCTGTAAAGATTTACAGCCTCAGAAACCCCAAAGGGCAGTTCTACTCTGTCCTATAGGATTGCTGGGTCAAAATTGATTTGTTGGCAATGAGATGGGTTTTTTCCCGGGGGAGGGGGGCAGGGCTTGGGGCTATAGAAAGGAGCCATGTGGTGCGATGGATTAAACAAACATCAAGCTTCCAATCACACAGCTGAACGAACGTTGGCTCCAACCATTGGCTAGACAAGAGAAAAAAGAGGCTGTCTGCTTCAGTTATGAGTGAATGTCCCAGAAACTCTGAGGAGCAGCTGGAGTCCATCCTACAGGGTCATTAGGGGTCTGAATAGATTCAGAGATAGATTCAAAATAGATTCACCCCAACTGCATAAGGGGTGTGTGGAGGGGGGAAAGGAACTGAGGGAGAGCGCTGGGGAGTGGAGCAGTTCTGAGATTTCTTGTTGGAATGATGAAATTGATGCTCACCTAGCTAAGTGGCTATTCTGAACTTGTACCGTTTAAATGGATGAATATTAAAGTATAGGAATTATATCTCAAAAAAATATTTTAACTGGCGGGAAATGGAGGTGGGGTGAGGGACGCAGGCAGAAAAATGCCCTGACAGGGGATGGGGGTGGGAGAAGCCATCTAAGATCTGTTTACATGCTAACATGTAGAAATGTTGGTCTATCGCTGATATTTCATTTATAAATCCATCATCAACAACAAAAAAGCTTAAAAATCTGAAAATTCCTACCAGAGTCTGTTCCGACTTAGGAGAGACTGTAGGAGAGAGAAGAACTGTTCTCTGGAGTTCCCAAAGCTGTTGTTATGTATGACACAGGCTGCTCTCTCTCTCTCAAGGAGCAGCTGAAGGCCTCAAACCACTAACAACCCTCCCCATCCCCCCCTTTTTGTGGGTGAGCAACCCAACACTTAACTCACTGTGGCTACAAAACTGAGACCATCTCTGAAAATCTGCACTATGCCAAAGATCTTCCCTTGGTGCAGAGGAGGGAAGTCTGCACTTTGCCAAAGATACTCCCTTGGAGCACCGGGGGAAAGGAGAAAACCAGGTACACTAGCTGTGGGGTGGTTTTCCTGATAGTCCAGCATAAATCATTCCATTTCACACAAGTTTGTGCCAAAATCCATTCTCCCTGTGATTTGGTGAAGATCCTTCCTAATTTTCCTCAATAATTCAAATAGAGAACACAATAGGATTTAGGGGGAAAAATGGTCGTTTCCCCAAAGAGATCTCAGTGTGTTGGAGATATGACTATTAGTCCTCTGGGTATACCCACCCACCTATACAACAGTAGGGCATAAATTCAAGGTACAATAACTTTTTTTTTGGTACAGTAACTTTAAGGATAAAGTGAGGCTGAATTTGAAAGCAATAGTTTCACCCAGGATGCAGAGAACTAATACAGGCAGAGACATCAGCCAGTCAGACATAACTGTTGATACCAATTTAGAAATATCACATTTAGTGGCTTGCCATTCACACACTACCCCCACTTTCCACCTACCTAGCACTCCCTTTTGCCCCAAAGGTGACCAGAAGTCCTGTCCTGCTTTTTAACAACTTAACAACATCCTGTGGCATTTTAAAATTAAAATAAATATATTGCAGTACTATTTTTGAATTCTATGAACATTTTTGTTGCTCCATATAGATCAAAATTTTAATCAAGAACACACACACACACACACACACACACACCATCAATGGTGTCCTGCTTAATATCTGGTCACTTTATGGCCAAGACCCACCGCGGGAAGGGAAACTGAAATGAAACAGAGGCTTTGCCTTTCTGTAGCTTAACTGCTGCCAATGTGCTGCCATTGTACAAAATAGTAGTATTCCCAGTAACTTTTCTCACTGTTCCAACCCATACCTGCCCTCCTACCCCAACCAGCATCACCGACCCGCCGCCCCCCCCCCCACACACACACATATACACACCCTCCATTTCCCTTATCATGGAAACAGAAGTGTGGGGAGGGGAGGCAGGAGTTATACCTCTTAAAACTATGTAGAGTTTCAAAGATAACAACACAGCTTTGAATTCAAAGGGGCTTTCTAAGTTTTTGCCGGGAGAAAGAAAGAACGAAGAGAGAGGGGAGAGAGAGAGAGAGAGAAAGGAAAGAGAGGGAAAGAAAAACATTTTTTCTGAGCTTCAAATAATCCTTCAGAAAACATCACCTGCTTTAAGGAACATTCATTCCCTGGAGTTGAACCTACAAGTCAAGGCACCCCGGCTTTTCAAAATGTCTCTAATTCCCAGCTCTAAGGACACAGTAAATTAAGCGTTGGACTGCTAACCTTAAGTCATTGGTTCAAATCCGCCATACTCTGCAGCAGGAAGTCTGCTTCTGTCAGGAGGTATTAGTCTGTGGGGCCGTTCCCCTCTATCCTATAGGGTCGCTACAAGTCGGAACCTACTCCGTGCAAAATAGGTGGGGGGGGGTAAGGTGATTTTAACCCCCAGGAGTCATTTACACAAGGTCTCCTCTCTACTTGGCATTGGTGGGGGGGGGGGGGCAGGGGACATAAAGCTATGCTACTCTGTCTTAAGTCTCGAACACTGACTCCCCCACTCTACAACCTGGGATAGTCAAACCATGGGATCCTCCCCTAATCTTATCGTTTGATTGGGTTACCTAGGAGTGAGCGCTCCTGGCGGGGGCTATTTCCTCCTTGGGCTGTACTGTGGGGGACAGGACGTCCCAGGGACTGAGCCTGGAAAGCCCAGGTGCGCAGCAGACCCCACCCCCCCACCGTGACTCCGGGAACCCTCTACCATCCCTCCAGTTCCCGCTCCTCCAGGGCAGCCCCAGGCTGCAGGGATGGCTGTGCTTGCTCACACGGGCTGGGCCCTCGTGCAGTCTCCACTTCCGCTTTCTGGTTCCTCTCGGGCCGGCTGTTTAAAAAAATCTATGTGTTCTCCTGCTTCCTCTGTCAAGACTTCCTCTGGCTGCCAAAACAAGCACTCAGCAGTCCAGCGCACCCAGCCCAGAACCAGGAAGCAAGAGCAAGAAAACGAAAAGCTCCTGTGCATCCACGTGTGCCTCTTCTCCCGCACCCCTTCTCCCGCCCCCAGCCCACCACCTCCCCTCCCGCCCCTGAAAATCCACCCGCTGCTGGAGGAAATCCATTCTCACTATCTCTGTTCTCCTCCCCATCTTCTCTGCCCTTACAGCCCACATCCAGAACAAAACAATACCAAAAGAAGCCTGGGATGGACGTCAGGGGTCAAGGACACACGTTGCTCCTCCTCTTAGGCTTCCAGGCCCAGTTTTTGTTGTTGTTTTTTTCCCAATGATTTTATTGGGGGTTCTTACAGATCTTATAACATCCCCTACATCATTTGTATCAAGCATATTTGTACACCTATTGCCATCTTCATTTCCAAATATTTTCTACTTGAGCCCTTGATATAAACTCCTTTCCCTCTCTTTTTTTTAAATAAATCATTTTATTGGGGGCTCATTGCAACTCCCATTACAATCCATACATACATCAATTATATGCAGGTCACATTTGCACACTTGTTGCCATCATCACTCTCAAAACATCCTCCCTCCACTTAGGCCCCCAATACTGGCTCCCCGCAGGCCCAGCTTTTAAGTTCATGTTTATCCAGCAGGGCTGGTGGCCGGGCGCAATGTCTGACACACCAGAGGGCTGGTGTTTCGGCCTTGGCAGGGGGGCAGTGAGGTTCAGCCACGGGCAGCCCTAAACATTCCCCACCTGGCCTCGAGGCTGGACCTCAGAACTCGCGCCAGCCATTCCAGCAGCCAGCATGCCTCGCTCTGAGAAGGTTCTTCCCGGGAGGCAGTTTCTGACTGCGTCCGTTTGGTCGGACTTATGGCGACCCTGTGCGTGATGAGATCTGAACGTTGTGATCCGCAGACTGCGATTCATTGGCTGATACCCTTTGGAAGTAGATGGATCCGGAGGGCTTTCTTTCTTCCTTATTTGTCCTTGTCCGGGCGCCCTGCAGGGACCTGTTCCGCCTCAGAACACCAGGAAGCCCTTCCTGGTGCTGGTAGAGGGGCTGTAACTGCATGAGATGCACCGGGCCAAATGGCCTATGCGGAGAGTTATCATTGCCCGTTGCACCCAGTGGATTCTACCACAGAGCGACTCTGCAGATGGCTTCTTTACGGGACCAGAGAGCCTCCTTTTTCTCCCACTGGCAGCTGGTGGGTTTGAACAGCCTGACGTCTAGCCCATAGAGTCACTGGAGTTTCCTGCAAGATCATTTCAAAAAAAAAAAAACCCACAAACGCACTGCCCTTTGTCAATGAGGACTCCCAACATCCTAGAGGGCAAAGGAGAACTGCCCCTGGGAGTTTCTAAGACTGTAACTCTATACAGGAATAGCAAGCTCTCTCTCTCTCCCTTGTGGGTCTGAACTGCTGGCCTTTGAGCATGGCCCAACTGATAGCCGCCCGTGACCAAGGCACTATACAAGCAAGTAGACTTACTACCAGACTTACTACCAGACTTAAATTCTGGTAGGTCTCTCTTGCCTCCCCCTTCACCAAGACCTGAAGATGGCTGGACCGGTCAAGCAACCTCGGAGTATGTTGTTATGGAGTAAGCACCTTAAGGTCATATCTGACCTCTTCTGTCTTCACAAGAAAGAAAGAGAATCCCGCTCCTCACTACCCCAGGGCTTGTGGGCACAAGGCAGAGGTCAGAGATGCCAGGCAAGGTTCCACTCTCAATCCAACTTTACCTGTTGTTATACCAGCCTTTCTTCCCATGGCACTCTACTTTCCTGCTAGGCTGTATAATTCATTGCACTGGCCACACAGACAAAACTCACAGTCATGAGGGCTTATTAGGGAAGTTCACCTAGGCTCTCTGTGACTCTCTCTCACTGGTCCTCAGTCAGTCAGCCATATGGTCAGCTGGTGTCTACCTCTGTGGGCCAGAAAACCCAGCTGGTGCTTGACCGCACACTCTCATACTTGCGTCACTGTTCCTCTGTCTCATGGTCTCTGTGCCTCCACCTCCGGACTTGGTATGGCATGGCCTCTGCTGTTTCTGCACTTCAAGCAGGAACTCCATTCAGGAGTTGTCTTCCTTGATGATCCCTAGAATTCCCTCAGATTCCGCTTTGGAGTTTGGTCTCTTATAGCCAGGGAAATGGCAACCCAAACTAGCCAATCCCTTTTATGAGTGTTCTGCACGTCCTATTTGCATCGTCCCACTCAGTCATTTCTGGGAGCTCTTTCCAGAGGCGTGGAGAGAAGAGATTTTCCAAAAGATTTCATTTTGCTGCCAAATGGAGGAACCAAATCCTGACCTGACTAAAAGAAGACGTAGGGTTCAGTGACATTTTAAGGGACCTTTCAGCTCCGGTATCAGTGACCCTATCAAAGTCTAGGTCAAACTCAATTTCTAAGGGAGCAAGCTTGAAAACATATGCTACATATATAGGACAGCACTGAAGCTACGGCTCAGGGAAAGGGACATGTCTGATCTGTGCACACAGGAGTAAATTAAGGGTGAGAAGAGAGAGTGGAACACATCCTGCCCCTCTAAGCCTTGAGGGTGATATCACTGTTCGGAACAGCCAATGCATAGAAAGGACCATATGACTGGCCCCACTATGAGACAGGACATCTCTCACCAGCCAAGACCCCTACAGAGGACAACACTGGAGGCACAGTGTGGGAATTGAGCCCAATCTAACCCCACCACACAGAGGCAAAAACTAAGGGCATGCAACAGAACAGCAAGGGGAGCAGAACAAGGAAGTCCCAGAGGAATACCTTGGGGACTTAAGGCCAGAGCATGGCACCCCATCAGGCTCAACCACAAAATACTCCTAAAGGTCAACAAACAGATCTTGAACTATTTACAGGTTTTTCTCTTTTTTTTTTTATGGGTGGGGCATCACTGACCTCTGGTGGGAGTAGGAGGTCCAGCCTTGCTCCTGGAGAGCTGCTGCTGGATTTGAACCGCCAACCCAGTGGGCCACAGTCCCGCACACAACCACTACGCCACCAGGGCTCAGCCCCGATTTTCTTTTTTCTGTCACTGGTTTTGTTGTTGTTTTGTTTTCATTTGTTGCTTTGTTTGATGGGATCAAGTATCAGGCATCAGAGAACACAAATCATAACATTGAGAATGGGGGGAGAGTGTGGAATGGAGACCCAAATCCCTAATGTAGGCAACTGGACATCTCCTTTCAGAAGGGTCTCAGAAAGGAGATGACCCACTCAAGGTTGCAGTATAGCAACAGTGAAACATAAAACTTTCCTCTCATTCTTTAGTGCTTCTTCCCCTGCCTCACTATCATGATCCCAATTCTACCTTACAAATCTGGCTGGACCACAGGATGTACACTGGTACAGAGAAGAGCTGGAAACACAGGGAATTGGACAGATGAACCCCTCAGGACCAGCAGTGAGAGTGGTGATACCAGCAGGGTGGAGAGAAAGTGGGGTATAAAGGACCTACATATAGCCCCCCTCCCTGGGGGACGGACAACAGAAAAGTGGGTGAAGGAAGACATTGGGCAGTGTAAGACATGGCAAAATAAAAATTTATAAATTATCAAGTGTTTGTGAGTTGAGTTTGGTGGGGAGGGAGGGGATAAAATGAGGAGCTGATACCGAGGGCTCATGTAGCAAGAAAATGTTTTGAGGATGATGATGGCAACAAATATACAAATGCACTTGACAAAATGGATGGATGGATGGATGGATGGATGGGTTATGATTAAGAGTTGTACAAGTAGCTGAGCCCCGGTGGCATAGTGGTTGAGTGCAGGACTGCAGCCCACTGGCTTGGCAATTCAAATCCAGCAGCAGCTCTCCAGGAGCAAGGCTGGGTCTCCCACTCCCACCAGAGGACAGTGATGTCAAAACAAATAAGCAAACAAAAAGAGTTCTACAAGTCCCCAATATAATGATTTTGAAAAAAAAAAAAAACAGGACAACCACAATTTTGGACCAGTTTAATTTTGGCATCCAATAACTGTGGCTTGGTTTTATCAACAATTCTACATTTCAAGAAAAGGCAGAAATTTGATGTTTTGTGTAAAACCTGCTTTAAAATATTGACACCTAGTTAAAAAATAGAGCCCAGGATTGTGCAGAAGATAAGCATCTGGCTACCATACCTTAGGTTAGTGTTTTGAAACCACCACCCCCCACCAGCAATCTACTTCCAAAGGGACCCAGTGCTGGGATTTCTATAAAGCAGTTGCATTTTGCACACCTGCGTCTTCCTGAGTCAGAATTGACCCAATGGCAACCATCAAGCACAACAGCAATTCAGAAGTGTGATGATTCTGAAAACATACCTTTGGCTCCTTGTACCACTACCAATTTATAACCTTCTTTGGAGGAGGTTGCTGTCCATCTACGTATAATCCAAGAATGGGAAGAGCGGAAATCTCCCCACAGGTGGTTTTCAGCTAGCCAAGTCTCTACTCATAATATACCTCCAGGCTTGAATTTTCCCTTCCCACTTCTTACTGTTTCCTTTAAAATCAGTGTGTTCTATGGCAGGAATTGTGACATATAGAAGCTATGTGAAGGTAGGAATAGAGATGAACAATTATTAGAAAGGAATGGCTTATACTCCTGTCAACTGTAGAGATGGGCAAAATGTTTTCATGTTCACTTTCCCATATCTGGTTTAAAAATAAAGAAGTGGAATGTACAACTCCAAGAAGTTAAGTGACATGCCCAAAGTCACATAGCTGGCCAGGAACAAACAGGTCTCAACCCAATGTGCAACTTGAAATTTTGGTAAGACTCCTGAGAACACTTCCTCAAACCTGAAACATTACAGTATTGACCCACAGACCATTCCATCAAAATGTGGTCAGGTCTTGCAGTACTAGTGTTCTTCCCAGTCCTCCTATGATGCTTCGCCATTCAAAGCCATTCATGACTTTGGACTTTGGACCTCATGATGCTACCAGTGTGGCCACAGCTGATGAGATCATTGCCTGTGGTTAGGTCGGTGGTTTACCCAATGAAATGGATGTTCCGTGAGGGGTCGTCCTGGAGAGCAAAGAAAGTAGAATAAAAGAAAGAAGCGAAGTCCCTCCTCTCTTCTGGAAACTGGGAGCATTGGAGCAGATTGTGTCTGCTAACGGGAGGTAAGGAAACTTTCACTGCAAGAGGAGGATGGGCTGCTTGGTCCAGGGACTGAGCAGAAAGGAAGTCAGTGGGCGAGGTCCCTTCTGCACAAGGCAAAGCTGCTAACGGGAGTTTGAAACTGTGTTTTATATGCACCGCAAATCCTTTGGCGAGTTTCAAGCTTTCGATAAAATAATTCAATGACACAGTTGTTCATTACTAACATTTTAAGGGATAACAGGAGGGGGCACTGCGTACTTTAGAGTGAAGTGGGATGGGAAAATTTGTAAAATGCTCGCTATCTTATGTTTGTCCCTCCAGACAAAGTATGCACCGCATACTTCTCCACCCTGCTCTGATTCCAGTGAGGCTGAGACCGACTGACTAACTCTCTGGGCCCCCTTGCTTTTCAGACTTTGGGTTGAGTTGGCCAAAGGAAGAAATGGGAAGAAGGGAGGATGCTGAGGGCAGGGTACTGATGCCCTGGGTTCTTTCACCATAGGGTTACTCTGGACTGGTTGCAAATGCAATTTCCATCACCAGCTGTGAGAAACTATTCAGTAATTTCAGTGTTATTGCCAGAGTTGCTCTTCCCCACGGATCTGCATCTGACTGCATGCCTGTCTTGACCAAAGATCCCAGCCATTTAGCATCTCCACAGCCCATGCAGCATTCTGTGTCTCCACATGCCGCTAATTCCTGCTTTCCTGTGCATCAAAGGATGGTAATGGTAATTCAAGTTTCCAAATGGGGACACGGCACCCTTCTGACACTTTATAAACCCATCTTTTCTTTTGTTTTAACTTTTATATTGTGATTTGGGTGACAGCTGCCTTTCATTCAACTGTTTTCCAATTACTTAACTGTTTATCTCTCCCCTGCTTTTAAATTAACAGCAACCAAAAAAGCCTGCTAATATCTAGATTGACATATCCAGTTTGTCTTTGTTATTGCTAAGTAGCACCCCAGTGATAAATCTATGAAACTTCTTACGCTCCAAACGCCCCTTCTTGTTCCTTTCAGGGCTACAGCCCCCAGTCCCAAAGTGGTAACCACTTGAACCCACCACTTGGCATGAAACAAAGAGGGAAGCCGTGGGTTGACTCACATTGACCTGAAAAGATTCACAGAATTAAAAAGTTTTCTTGAAACATTACCAGAGACGCTGAAGAAGATTTCAAATTCCTGCCCTTCTAATAAGCATCTGAAATGAAAGGGGTGTTTTCAGTAGGGAATGTGAATTAGAATCAAACTGAGAGGCAGATATTTTTAAGATGCATTACTTAAACACACAGATCATAACAGAGGTTACCCCTGCCATTCTGAAAAGAAATGATTGACTGGAGGAAGGCCCCTGGACAAGGCAGGCATCTCTGATGGTTAGTGATCTTACAATCTACCTGGCAAGATACTTTCAACCAATATCAGCCCTGCCCTACCTACCACCACCACCCACCACCCCATCAAAGAAGATAATTCATCAACTCTATCAGATGCTTTCATGGGTAAATGTAAATCATATGATTCCAGAATAACACAGAAGTCTTTCAGGTAGGAGAAGGAAGCTATGGTGATTAACAGAAATCATGATATAGACAGATGGAGAGGATTTGCAACAAAGGGACAGTTATAAAGAGGTGAATTACCACAATGGCCAAGGACGGAATGCCCTCTTCTAAAGGAATGCATTGAAGAAATGTCTTCCTACTCACCCTAGGTACTTTTGAGATATTTGAGCTACTGCTACTCTGTTGTTCTCCTGAACTACACTTCCATTTTCTGGGAGGTCTGAATGGGTAGGAGCTAATGTATGCTTGTTTTACATGTCAGACTCCTAACAAATGAGAAAAACTGTTTATATCTGTGATAGGTGGGTCTATTGTGCCAAAATGACCAATTGGAACATGTGAGATTAATACAGTTGCAGCTTTATTCGAAGGAAATGAGATAAATAAATGACTCTGCAAGGCCCATCCCTCTATCTCTTGTTCTATGGTGTGGTGATGGGACCAGCACACATCTGCTTTAGCTAGTTCTCTGCCTCAACTTGTGACCTACATGACCTGTGGGACACTCAACCCATGAAGAGTGCCACTAGAGCTTGAGGTTCCATCAAGGCCTACTTTGTCACGCTGCTGGTGTATATCTCCTGAGCTTGACGCTGGAGGATCTTGTTATCTTGCTTTGCTTGAGTTCAATATCCCATCCAGCCTACTTAACTAAGCTCCTGCATTGCTGACAGTGGTAACCTGCCCTACTGTTTGCTGTCTGTGACCAGACTGCCTGCATTGCTTTAGGAAAGACTCAGCTGCAATGGCTTCCAGCATGAGCCAGTGTGCTGTCTCCAGTGAACTATTTATCTCCTTAGCACCTCTAAATGAACTAATCAAGCTGCAACAGGGTAAATTCCACCCCTTGACGCTTAATCCTCTAAACTGACAGCAGGTTATATAACTACCACAATATCTATTCTATATCAACTGAAACAGCTTAACGAATTCAGGAGCAGATGATAAGATTAAAGGAATTCATAACATCATCAACTTTGCTTTAAGAGGAAAATTAGTTCTATTACCTAAATGTCTTTTTAAAAAGTCTGAATAAGACTGAAACTCCAGTTGAAGAGGCTGCTGAGTCATTGGTTGATGGCAGTTTCCTCCTATGGCCCTCTCCCAAGCAGGGACCCTGGAGGCCTGTGGAGAAAGCTGAGGGGTGTTCACTGAAGAACCAGGACCTGTGCCTGAAGCTACAGAATATAGACCATGAGTGTAGTAACTGCTAAAGAACACATCCTACAAGGCTTTGAGAAGAAAACATGACACAGCTGGGCAGGATTTGAATGTCTTGAGTGACTCTAAAGAGTTATTGACTTAACAAATTTTGAAGAGCACCATCTTGTGAGCTACAATACAAAGAAAAATATGATTCTTGGTCTTAGGAAGCTCATCACTGTGAGTCAGAATGAGGAATCTTGGTGGGGTAGTGGGTTGTGTTAGGCTGCTAACCACAAAGTTCAAAGTTTGAACCCACTAGTGTATCCACAGGAGAAAGATGAGGCTTTCTTCTCCCATAAAGGTGATGAGCCTTGTAAACCCACAGGGTAGTTCTACTTCTGTCCTATAATGTAGCTCTGAATAAGAATCTACTCCATGAGCGTGAAATGAGTCAGAATTGACTCCATGGCAATGATTTCTGTTGCTTTGTTTTTGCTTTTTGTCTCTCCCCCATCCATGTATTAGGACTTGAAACATGGGAACTGCTATAAGCATCTTGGTACCATGAGGTGGTACCTACACCAAAAGAGGAAAGCTGCAAGGCTGAGGCAAACCATGAGGTGTAAAGCTCTGAAGAACCTGAATCTGTCTAACATTGTTAACACTCTACACAAACACCACAGCCTTCTCTTTCTCAGACTGCTTGTTAAGACACAGTAAAGTCCCCTGTACTTTGAGTCTGTTAATCAGTTATATGGTAGCTGTAACTCATAACCAATTATATATATATATATATATATATATATATATATATATATTTTAGGAAGCAGTACTCTGCATTAATATCACCCCTTCAGACCTGCACTCTCCAGCAGAGCAGGCACTGGGTGCATGTGGTTATTGAGTTCTTGAAATGTAGCTAGTCCAAATTAAAATTTAAGATGCTCTATATGTGTCCATCTAATTTTAAAAGCCAAGTACGGGGGGTGGGGGAGAAGTTGCAGGACAATTTATTCATTATTAATAAAATGATCTTGACATCATACTTCAGACATTTGGGACTAAATAAAATGTGTTGAAATGTAGGTCACCTGTTGGTTTTCTTAACCTTTGTAGTGTGACAACTAAGAAATACAAATTTATCCATATGACTCCAAACCATCTCCTTTCTATTGAACAGATCTGGCTGGATTCACAGACAGGATTATATTGGAAATACAGAAGAGGGGAGAGAGAGAGAGAGAGAAAGAGAGAGAGAGAGAGAGAGAGAGAGAGCAAATTATTAGGATTTGGTCTGGATTGACCAGGTTCCTGGATGATCCAAATGTCTTTCACTATTAACCTAAAAGTTGGTAGTTTGTGCCCATCTCAAAACAGTGTGTTGCACATCACACAATGAACTGATAACCACCAGGTCAGTGGTTTGAACCCACCAGCTGTTTTGTGTGAGAACGATGAGGCTGTCTACTCTTGTAGGATGTGAAGTCTCGGAGACTCAAAGGGTCAGTTCTACTCGATTGTATGAGGTCATGGTGAGCCTGATTCTATCGTATGGGCTTGCTATGGGCCTGAGTCAACTCAACCAACACGCGCATGCAGCACCATGAAGAAAGGCCTGGTGATCTGCGTCTTTCAAATGTATAGCCAAGGAAATCCCATGCGGTGATCCTACTCCTGAGGTCACATGAATCAGACTTGACTCAAAAGCAATGAGGTTAGTTTGTGTGGTTCCAGGTCATGGGTCACCCCCTAAGCTGACCCCATTGATGTTTCTGCCCATTCTCTCTATTTCTTTCACTTGCCTGCATTTACAGAGCAAAGAAAGCACAGCTTGGACTTTGTAGTGCCTGTTGCTGAGCAGTCTCACTCTAGCCAGCCTTTTCTATCATTTCACCAACATTTCCAACCCCCACCCACCCTTTCTGAATGTAAAAGAACAAATGTGCTCCACCACTCCGTGAATCCTCCATCTTTATGTTCATCAGGGTCTCGACTAGGAATTCCATCAATTTGCTTCTGTCTCGCCGGGCTTCCTCCTTGGTTTCCTGCTTCCTGCTTAGCTGTCCACCCTCAACCTGACCACATCAAGTTCATCAGAATGTTATCTCTTTTCCATAGTTGGTTTCAGGTCAATATGTATATAATGGGCAGGGGTGGAGGCAAGATTTGGGGGGGGGGATGTATATGCACAATGAAGCTGCTGAAAAGGTCTGGGGTAAAAATAGAAGTATAATATTCATGGGGAATCCAGACAAATGATCCCTCTAGGACCAGTGGGGATAGTAGCAATACCGGGAGGATGGAGGGAAGGTGGAGTAGAAAGGGGGAACCGATGACAAGGATCTACATATAACCTCTTCCCTGGAGTACAGACAACAAGGTGTTGGGTGAAGGGAGACATCGGACAGTGTTTGACATGACAAAATAATAATAATTTCTAAATTACCAAGGGTTTATGAGGGAGAGGCCAGAGGGAAGGAAGTGGAATAAGGAGGAACCAATACCAAGGGCTTAAGTAGAAAGAAAATGTTTTCAGAATGATGGTACAAGTGCATCAATGGTACAAATGTGCTTTGCATACAATAGATGTATGTATGGATTGTGCTGAGAGTTGTAAGAACCCCGAATAAAATTATTTTAAAAGAGAGAGACAAAATAGAAATGCAAGCAGAAAGTCTTTGAATAAAATGTAAATGTCCTATTGTGAGTAGTTTCTGGTTAATAACAATGCTGCTGGCATTGAAACATTTCATCGATAGCACTTTAGTTTGACAGCAAAAAAAAAAAAAAGAGATACAATATTAAATAGTTTTCCAAGAAGAACATGGAGGCACCATATGGGCTGGATTTTTTCCACAGGAGAATGGAGGCACAGAGAAAATTCTCTCACTGCTCCTATCAACAACCTGAAATCTAGTTGATTGTATAAGCAGCCTATGCAATTCAACTAATCAGAAAAATGTGCAAACAGTTGAGTTCCTGTCTTCTACAGATACTTTGACACATGATTTTTGAAAACATCCAAATGCTGGGTCTAAGCAAAATCAGTCAAAAAGGCATTGGCATTACCTTGTCATCAACAGCCCACTGCTGTCCAGTGAAGTTCTGATTCACAGAAGCTCAATAGGTCAGAGTAGAACTGTCCCATGGGGTTTCCAAGGCTGTCATCTTTACAGAGCTGTCCCATTGAGTTTCAAGGTTATAATCTTGACAAATGTAAGCCGCTGCATCTTCCTTTCATGGAGTAGCTCTCACTGTCCTACACCAACACACCCCTGCCATCAGACCTTTGTGCGGACGGTTTGCCTGTCTAAAATGCTCTTTCTTCAAATATCACCCTGATCTCTTTCTCATTCTCTTTGGGTCTCTTCTAAAATAGAACCCAATTAATTACATCCATCTTTTTTTTTTATCCATCCTTTTAAATTCTCATCTCTAGTACCTTTTCTTGACTTGTTTTCCTTCTTAAATATTAGCACCACCTAATAATTTAAATAGGAACTTCTGATAGCCCACTGGTTAAGTGTTCAATTGCTAAGCAAAAAGTGGATGGTTTCAACCCATCAGTGGTTCCATGGGGAAAAGATGTGTCCATAAAGATTTTGACCATGCTTTCATTTTATTTAGACTTTTGTAGCCATACATAGATATTAGAGTTTTATTAGCTATGTTGAACTGACTGGGAAGCAGGAGCTTCGTTCTTGTCAACTGGGATGTGGTTGCATATTTTAAAAGCCTTCAAATATTGAGAAAGGCTTCAGATATTGCTAAGGATGTATACAGTGTGGACAATTCTGAGATGATAAATGAAGCAGGTAATATTTTTTACTCTCTGCCACCTGAATTTAGCTTCTTCCTATTGATGAAGTCTTAAAGTCCTACTGATAAAAAGCAGCTCAGAGGTGATGCTAGCCCACTCCTGCTTCCCTACTGTGGTGCTGGTCATGAGGTTTGCAGCATCTGACAACGCTTGGATGCTATCCATAGGCCTCCATGGCTACATCTTCCAATTCTTTCTTTGTAGTCTGTTCTTGATCTGGAACTTCTGCTGAAAACTGTTCACCTTAGGTGACCCTGCTGGTATTTAAAAATACCAGTGGCATAGCTTCCAGCAGCATAGCGACACAGAAGCCCTCACACCTCCTCCTGTCTCACATACCTTGGATGTGTTTTCAGGAGAGACCAGTCCCTGGTAAAGAGCATCCTACTTGGTAAAGTGGAGGAGCAGCAAAAAAGCGAAAAGTCCCCAACAAGATGGAATAACACCGTGACTGCAACCATGGACTCTAACATGACAACAATGGTGGGACGACGTTAGAACTTTTCCACAATTATATGTGCTCCAAAATATTAAGCAAATCTTCGTAACTAGTTGCCTGCAACTGATGTGGAAATCTTAAGTTACATATTCTCCTTGAAGCTTCCGATATCAGGCCTTTGTGTGTGGCACAAAAGATAGGGCCAACCTCCTACTGTTAGGACAATGCGTCACATTCCCTGGAAGCTTTAGCAAGGACCATCGAGGCTAGAACACCATCAGGAACCTTAGGTCTGCCCATCTTGTCACATGGGGACCACACACTTCCTGTAATGTTTCTATAACGCAACCCTTTCCTGTGATGGGTGTCCTACTGCAATTAGGGGCCTTGCATGGCTCCAAAGGAGATACAAAGTTTATCAGAATAGAGGACCCTCTCTCTCCCGTCCATCTGCACCAGATGCTCTCGCCCCCTCTCCCTCATGTAATCCTTCCCCTACATGCTCTCTCTCCACATGGACCACCTGACGGGGGGGGGGAGGAAGGTGAGCATGCTACCATGAACCGTGTCTGATTCTTAATATTTCTTTCTTTCTCATGCTCTCTATAACTTCACTGTAATAATTAATAATTATCACTGTGCAACCGCCGTATGTATCAGCGGCTGGCTTCCTCTGACAGACAATTGTGAGGACGGTGTAGGGCAGGGAAGTGCTTTCATCTGTTGTACACAGGATCGTTATGAGTCGGAACGGACTGGACCATGCCAAGCAACTCTTCTTCAAATAGCTGACAATCTTGACATCCAACCATCCAAATATGCCCACCGTCAAGCAATCTGTGGCAGCCTGACTTAGCCCCTGCCTCCATGACTCTTGTTCTAAGGCTGGTGACGTTACACAGTGACAAAACCTGCCGGCACGTTGCGCCTCAACCTATAAGGGACTCCTTGTGACCTGACAGAATCTTTCTCAATCTCATGGTAGTATCACTTCCTTAGTGAATCATAGGCAGGTACCAGTTAAAGGTTAAGCCAGCTAAGCCCGTTGACCTTGACACCAATCTGTAATAATATTTCCAAACTTGTCTGGTCAAAAAGTTATGTGGGAGATTGTTAATAAAACTAATTTCTTGGGCTGAGCCCTGGTGGCATAGTGGTTATGTGCAGGACTGCGGCCCACTGGGTTGGAGGTTCAAATCCAGCAGCAAGGCTGGGCCTCCTACTCCCACCACCAGAAGGCAGTGGTGCCAAAAAAAAAACTAATTTCTTGATCTCTCCACTAGAGACTATGATTGAGTACACCCAAGGGAGGAATTGCAATGTGTACACTTATCAGCTTGCAGTTGATTTCTCTGCTGTGCCAGTTTGGGGAAAAAATGCAATAAAAGTATTAAAATGTTACTGTTAGAATGCATATTTTTATACCACTTGTTAATCATTGCCCCATGTGACTCTTTAAATAAGTAGTCAATATTTTTTTCTGCAATGAATCAGATAGAAATAATTTGACATTGCAGGATATCTGGGCTCCATTTTAATATTCTACCTACCACATAAGTGTGAAAGCAGTCAAGCACAATATATAAATGAATGGAAGTGGTTGTATGCTACTAAACTATTTGCAAAAGCAGGTGCATTGCTGGATTTGGTACAGGGGCTGTAGTGTGGTAGTTCCTAATTTACATATCTACCAGAATATGAATTTGTAATTATATGGTTAACAATAGTTTTGCTGCAATCTGCAAAAACAAATAATTATAGCAAGGGTTTTTGTTTTGCTTTGCTTTGTTTTGTTGCACATAGTAAATAGACTTAAATGACTTCCAATATGAGGTTAGCAGTTTAATAATATGGAAACAAAAACAACAATAATAATATTTATCATCTAACTTCAGAAACTTCTCAAACATAAGCTCTCAAAACTTATATGGGCTACTGTTCCCTTTTCATTTAAAAAAAAAAGGTTTTTTTTTGACTCAGCAATCTCTTGGTACAAAACTTTTGTGCTGACAACTTCTGGGGAAGATGGCTTTCAGGTAGAATCATTCACCTTGTGTTCCCATTGTTCTACCAGAAAATTAAAAGATAGGTAGGCAGCAACTGGACCTGTGGTTTCAGAGAAGCAAAGGTGGGGGAGGATAGGTGAGCGGTGAACCAATAATGTTGGGGGAAGGGGAAAAGGGAAGTGTGACAGTCATCAAGTCTGGTGTCAATTTGAGGATTAAAAGCATAGGGGTGGAGTCTAGCCTGATTCATTGCATTTATATAAAACTCTTGCTCACATCCATATACAGGCTTGTGAATTTGTTCCTCTAGTCTATCTGGACTAACACAGAAGGTTTCTAACATTGATGGTGAGGAGGGTGTAGCTTTTCTGGTCATATATGATTAATAGAATTTTATCTGAGAAGAATTACTGAGAGGTAAACAATGGGTAAACATAATAATGAGACAGTAGGAAAAAGAAAAGAAGGGGAAAGAAGAAGCAAGAAAATATATATATATATATATATTTAAATATCAGTATATCTATTTATCTATGTATCTAAATGCAAATGCAAAAGGAAGCAGATCAACGTTCGGCCTCTACTTAAATTCTCCTTTAGTACAAGAACTTTTTTTCGAATAATGTGACACTGCATGATACCTTCCTGACATGATCACTGAAGACAAAATGGGTACATCAGCAAATGTGGTAAAGAAAGCTAATGAAGCCTGACTATTAAAAGATATAGTGTCTGGGGTTATGTTAGTCTGGGCAGACTAGAAAAGCAAATTCATAGAAACTCATATGTGTATGAGAGAGAGTTTTATAGAAAGAGTAATTGTACATAAGAAAGCATCCCAACCCAGTGCAGTCAAAGTTCATAAATTCAGTATTAGGTCATTTATCTGATACCTCTCCAGACTCACGGAACACACGAAATGATGCTGAATGCACGATGATCACAGACCAGCGGGTGGGGAATCTTATATGTAGATCCAGTGGCTTTGAAAGCATCTGAGTGCTGGAAGGAGTCTCGACAGTGGTTTCTCCAGGTCTAGTGTTCTGGCTGCAACAGGGTAGGTCCATGTGACTTTTCCTCAGGGATGTCTCACGTGGAGTCTGCCTTGTCAGTCGAGAATCTCCAGGGAAGTGAGTCAAGAGAGCGAAAGTGTCTTCTGTCTCCAAGAAGGGAAGGACAGGAGTTGCCACAATTCTCAGAAGAAGGCCATGCCCACACAGAGGCCTCACTGGCTATAACAGGATTAACAGTCTAGACTCCGGCCCTTCACTTGTAACTCTCTAAAGCCCCAAACTGACACCTGATTATGTAACTACCACAGGGGTATTAGGGACTTGTCGTCAAACAAGCAGGCATCTAGCAGGGAAGCAACAAAGCCCACATAGCATTCCCTAGGTTATGGCACGGCGCATTTTGGGAAATGATGTTCTAGTATTTATTTCCTTTTATTTTATTGCCTACACATGGATCGTATGCTAACACCAGGATCCTTGATTAATCTTACCATTCCTTTAAAAAAAGAAAGAAAATTGCTCAAATTTTGGTAGAGAAGGAACCTGAGATCCATTAGCATGGATGTTAGTGCATGACTGTGGGAAAGCCAATTAACAAAGTGCAGCACAGCCTACTCTCCATTGATAATTCTAGCTTTCTCACAAACCTTCTTCCAACATGTTTAGTTTATACAAGGGGCTGCAAAAAAAGAGTAATTTTTTCAAAGCTAAGTATTCAAATTTTTTTTACAAAACACCTTATCACTTTCAAAGTTCTCTCCATCAAAGCTACGATTCCATTCTTGAAAACATTTTTCAAACTCATCGGTTTGGATAGCTGACAGCACCTCCTTCATTTTTTGTTTGTTTATTATCTCTTCTACATCTTTACATTACTGTCCTTACATGTCCTTCTGAATTTGCACAGAACAAGGTCAGTTGAGTAAGGTACATGGACTCACTAAGATAGCTGTCTGAGCAGGTACATTGTCATGGTGGCAAAGTCAGTCTGTTGTATGTCACAAATCAGGCCTTTTTAGTACACTGTTATGCAATGTTTTCAGAACCTGTAAATAGTCACATTGAGTTATTATATTCTAATTCAAACCTAGAATCTCTACTCAGTAATCTTCTTCACTTGGTACAGATAAAGCTTCTTATAGAGCTAAAGGCTACTGCCAAAGAAAAATCTATCTACTCCCAACACACTCAATGTATCATGGGCAGAAAAGATTAAATATATCATTTTATTTACTATATACTAGTGTATCCTCTATCCTGTTAGACAGGGTGCATTAGTCTGGGTAGAGTAGAGAAACAAACCCAGTGAAATTCATGGACATAACAAAAGAGATTTCCATACAAAACCAATTGAACATTGGGAAAACATCTCAGGCCAGTCCAGAACAAGTCCATAAGTCAGATACTAGTCTGTATGTCCAATAGCAGTCTATAAAGTCTTCTTCAGACTCATGAGGCACATGCAATGATGCCAGATGCAAGATGATCACAAGCCAGATGGGTAGGACGCCTTTGGATCCAATGGTGTTGTAAACGTCTCAGTGCTGCCAGGCGTCTTCAAGTGGCAACTTCATCTTCAGAGGTCTGGTTGCATCCAGATAGCTTGTCGGGCTCAGGGCACTAGGGTGGCTCCATGTGGCTTCTCCTCAGGGATGTCTCAGGGGAAGTAAGCCTTGTCACTAGAGCGACTCCAAGCAAGTGTCCCCAGTAGAAAATCTCCAAGGAAATGCACAGAGAGAGACAGTGTCTCTGCCTCCAAGAAGGAATTACCACATTTCCCAGAATTCTCAGTCAGGCCCACACAGAGATCTCATTGGCTATCTCCACCCCTACACGCTTCGTCCTCAAATTGGCACCAGAGTAGGTGACTGCCACACAGGGTCCACGAGGAACCATGCCTCTGCAAGAGAGACATGTGCAGTAAGTACTTGGTGAGTCAGTCTGAGGATTCTTAGCTTTCTTCTTTGTGATGATCCCTATCCCCTTTTCCTCTATGAACTCTGGTTCTGTCCTGCGGGAGGATAGCTCATGATTATTATTTTCCATATTCGTATCTGTGGTGCACATTCAAGATAAAGCCCTTTTCTAACTTTAACAATCCTCTGCCTGGTGGCAGAAATTCAGGTACCTAGGGATTTTTCCTTGAGATTCAAAAAGTATATGCAATAAAAATAGTTCACAAAGATAGTGTTCTACATCCTACTTGGGTGGGCAGTAACCAAGGTCTTAAGAACTCATGAGAAAAAAAAAAACTCATGAGGAGGCTGAGCCCTGGTGGCGTAGTGGTTGTGCGAGGGGCTGCAGCCCACTGGGTTGGAGGTTCAATTCCAGCTCACGGAGCAAAGGCTGGGCCTCCTACTCACACCACCAGAGGGCAGTGATGCCTAATACAAAAAACAAAAAACTCATGAGGAGCCATCTAAGATGCAGCTAGTGGTCTCTCCTTGTCTGGAAGAAAGGAGAGTGATATAAGATATAAATCTTATGTAAGATATAATGTAACAACTAACCCAATAGACGAGGACCAAGCACATATCAGTCTTCACAACCCTAAAACCAGCAGATCTAAATGATGTCCAACTACCATTACCAATTGCTCTGAAAAGGAAAGTCCTGGTGAGAATGAGAGGGAGAAAATGTGGTACAAAGCTTAAACTCTTAAAAAATTTTAAAAGACAGGCTGACACATTGAATAGAGGCAGGGGTGATCCCTAAGACTATGAGCCTTGGTTACTCTTCTGGTCTGGAACTTAACTCATCACTGTAGTAGAATTATCAGCCATTTAAGATCAAAAAAGCATAGCAACATAAAAATAAGAATAATTTATCAAGGAGTCACCAGAGTAGGAAGGTGAGAAAGTGGGAGAGGGAGAGGAAAAGAGGAGCTGATACCAAAAACTCAAGTAGAAAAACATGTTTCAGAAATGATGATGGCAACATATGTGCAAATGTGCTTGATACAATTGGTATATGGATTATTATAAAAGCCCGAATGAAATGATTTATTTTTTTTTAATTTTAATCTAAAGAGCAGCAGGTAGCCAACAACAAAGTTCAGAGTGTTAGGAAAGAAGGCGATACAGAAAGAACAAACACAGGGAGAAAGCAAAGTAAGTGATGGTACATTGAAGGGGATTGCATTAGATGTATTGAGACAAAATGTGTTTGAATTGTTGAATATAAGGCTGATGATCTGAGTTCTGTTGAGTCACCCCGGAGTTGCCTGTGAGCGTCCATGCACTGCACACAGCCCCCACCTGCCACTCCGTCGTACCTGCCGCTCTTTGCTCTTAGAGATGCCTGAGGAAGTGCAACAGGGAGAAGAGGAGCTTCATCTTTCAGGCTGAGATTGCACAGCTCAAGTCACTCCTAATCAATACCTTCTATTCTAACAAGAAAATTCTCCTTCAAGAGTGGATCTCTAATGCTTCTGATGCCTTGGACAAGATTCACTATGAGAGCCTGACAGACACTTCCAAGTTGGACAGTGGTAAAGAGCTGAAGATTCACATCAGACCCAACTCCCAGGAGCACACCTTGATTCTAGTGGATACAGGCATTGGCATGACCAAGGCTGAGCTCATCAATAACCTGGGAACCATTGCCAAATCTGGTACCACAGCATTCATGGAGGCCCTACAGGCTGGTGCAGACATCTCCATAATTGGGCAATTTGGTGTTGGCTTTTATTTTGCCTACTTGGTGGCAGAGAAAGTGGTTGTGCTCACAAAACACAATGATGATGAGCAGTATGCCTGGGAGTCTTCTGCTGGGGGCTCTTTCACCATTCGTGCTGACCACGGTGAGCCCATTGGTCAGTGAACTAAAGTGATTCTACACCTCAAAGAAGACCAGACAGAGTACCCAGAGGAGAGGCGAGTCAAAGAAGGAGTGAAGAAGCACTCACAGTTCATTGTCTGCCCCATCACCCTCTTTCTGGAGAAAGAATGGGAGAAGGAAATCAGTGATGATGAAGCTGAGGAAGAGAAAGGTGAGAAAGAAGAAGAAAAAGGATGATGAGGAGAAGCCCAAGATTGAAGATGTGGGCTCAGATGAGGAGGATGATAGTGGTAAGGACAAGAAGAAAACCAAGAAGATTAAGGAGAAGTACATTGACAGGGAAGAACTAAGCAAGACCAAGCCCATTTGGACCAGAAATCCTGATGTTATCACCCAGGAGGAGTATGGAGAATTCTACAAGAGTCTTACTAATGACTGGGAAGACCATTTGGCAGTCTTTTTTGCTGAAGGCCAGTTAGAATTCAGGGCATTGTTGTTTATCCCTTGACAGGCTCCCTTTGATCTCTTTGAAAACAAGAAGAAAAAGAACAACATTAAACTTTATGTCCCCGCCCAGTGTTCATCATGGACAGCTGTGACGAGTTAATCCCAGAGTATCTCAACTTCATCCGTGATGTGGTCGACTCTGAAGACCTGCCCCTCAACATCTCTCCAGAGATGCTCCAACAGAGCAAGATCTTGAAGGTCATCTGCAAAAACAGTGTCAGAAAGTGCCTTGAGCTCTTCTCTGAGTTGGCAGAAGACAAGGAGAACTATAAGAAATTTTATGAGGCCTTCTCCAAAAATCTGAAGCTTGGTATCCATGAAGACTCCACCAAACAATGTCATCTTTCTGAGTTGCTGTGTTACCACACTGCCCAGTCTGGGGACAAGATGACTTCCCTCTCAGAATATGTTTCCTGCATGAAGGAGACCCAGAAGTCCATCTATTATCACTGGTGAGAGTAAAGAGCAGGTGGCCAGTTCTGCTTTTGTGGAGCGTGTGTGGAAGCGAGGTTTTGAAGTGGTCTACATGACCAAGCCAGTCAACGTGTACTGTGTGCAACAGCTCAAGGAGTTTGATGGCAAGTTTGGGCCAAAAGAGGGGCTGAAGCTCCTGGATAATGAAGAAGAGAAAAAGAAAATGGAGGAGAGCAAGGCCAAGTTTAAGAACTTGTGCTAGCTCATGAAAGAAATTTTAGATAAGAAGGTTGAGAATCTCCAAGACTTGTGTCTTAATCCTGCTGCATTGTGACTAGTACTTACGGCTGGATAGCCAACATGAAACGGATCATGAAAGCCCAGGCTCTTCGGGACAACTCCATGATGGGCTACATGATGGAGCATTTGGAGATCAATGCCAACCATCCCATTGTGGAGACCCTGCAGCAGAAGGCCAAAGCTGACAGGAATGACAAAGCCCTCAAGGACCTGGCGGTGGTGCTGTTTGAAACAGCACTGCTATCCTCTGGCTTCTCCCTTGAGCATCCTCAGACGCACTCCCACCACATCTATCACTTGATTCAGCTTGGCTTAGGCATTGATCAAGAGGAGGTGACAGCTGAGGAGCCCAGCACTGCTGTTCTTGATGAGATTCCTCCCCTCGAGGGTGATGAAGATGTAGCTCTCATGGAAGAAGTAGATTAGGCCATTCTACTCTCAAACCTTGTGCCCTCTGTAAAATAGTCCCATGACTTGAGTGACTCTAGCCCACCTAGCCTCTGCAACTGCTGTTAACTAGTGGTTTTCCCTCTCCTAGTGTGTAAAGCAGGATCTAAGGCCCTCACATCCACCCCTCCTTTCTTTGGGAATGGGGTTAGATGTTGTGACTCTGTGAGGTTTCTTTTTGTTTATTTGTTCTATTAAAGTATGCAAAATAAAGAAGATGCCATTTTATACCAAAAGAAAAAAAAAAGACTGATGATCTGGTTTTTAAACCTTGACCTAATTTGCAACTTTTTAAAATTATTTGCAATTGTCCCGACTTGGAGTGTAGTTACAATAAAGTTCCATTAAAAAATTAACAGATTCAGTCCACTTGCTTCTGGTCAATTTCTTGCATTAGTAACCACAGGTAAAGATCCCGTCTAGACACAGTCTTTGAGGCTAAGAATTCTTGTCTCCTGGCTGCCAGATGCTGTGTTCTTCCCAATCCTCTGGCATTTAACACATAATTAGATCTCTGTGGTAAGATGCTCTAGTTTTGTCAGTCTTAAGGGTACCACTTTCCTGGGTCTACTTGTTGTAACTTGGGGTCCCAAAGGCAGCTTCTCTAAGCCTGCAAGATGGCAAGTTTTGAAATGATTTCAGTCAGTTAGATGGGAGGTCATAGTTCGAGAACACGTCTCTTAGCAAACTCACACTTTCTTCCCTCTCTGCTTATAGACTAAAGATCTAACCTAAGCTGGCCCTTCCTCATAGGATTTCTAGCCTAACAGCTACTAAAATAAAGCAACACAAGCAAATACCCTTCTTTTTCCCTTCACTATGATGTCAATATGTCTCTGAATTCAAAGATATAGCATCCACGTCTTTGTCTAAATGGTTACTGTGACAAAGGCCTCCAGCTGAGACAGTTGAGCCCTCAGTGCATACCCTCACCTACCCTTTGAAGTCTATGTCTTGCACCTTTGTATATACAAGGGTTCCCCAAAATGGGAAAAAACTCCACTGGGCAGAGATTTCATAGTATGTATACTACCTGCTAGGTGAGCACCCAGTGGCATTGCCTGGGAAGGCCTCTCTTTTGCATGTGAAAGCAGTTTCCCTGGAACCTCCGGTTTTGTTTGTTTGTTTGTTTGTGATGGGCAATTTAAGAGAACAGCGTGAGGCTGTGAAATGTTGCTGCCTGCTCAGGAAAATTGCTGCAGAAATTGTTGTGTTGTTGAACATAGCTTACAAGGACAGCGCTATGGTAAAAACTCGAGTGTATGGTAATTTTCTCATTTCAAAAAAGGTGAAATGTTGATTGATGATAAACCTTGTTCTGGACATCGGTCAACTTTCCAAATGAATGAAAATGTCAACTCTTCATGCCTTTGGAGTTAGTTCCACCAGGTCAGAATGTTAATGAACTTCCTTTTTAGAGGTTCTCAAAAGATTGTGCAAAAAAATGCCTGATTTAAATATATATATATATACATATACATATATTTACAAAATAAAGACAGAATACCTGAATATGTACTAGAGAAAATAGATGAGGTCACACTCAATGGGCTGAGAATTTTGATTTTCTCAAAGTCCATGTCTATTCATTGTGTGGATCTTGTGGTAACCGCTTAGCAATTTATCAAGGAGCGTGTCAAAATACTTAGAGTCAGATGGAAATTGAAGCAAAAGAAAATGAGCATAATGCAAGAAAGCAGAGACTGACAGAAATTCCTTGAACTGGGATGGCTCCTGGCAGTCTGTGGACACAGATAAGATTTAAAGCACTCAAGGACTTAAAGGAAGCTTAGGCTCCTCCACATGGGTCCGTGAGGTCCTGAGTGCCCCAAGGAAACACACCTTTGGGATGATTGTGGAGAAAGATTAATAATGATCAGTACGAAAATGAAGAAAATGTTCTATTGTGAATTATGTGTCAATGAAGCTGCTTAAAATTTTTTTTGAAAGGCCTGATTTGTGGCAGTTGGGAGGCTGGTTTTTGCCACCACAACAATGCAGCTGTTCATGTTGCCATTTCAGTGCTCCAGTTTTGGGCAAAAAACCCAGCATGCCTCTCTTGCCTCAAGCAACTGATTCACCTGACCTCATTCCATGCAGCTTCTTTTTGTTTCTGCAAATGAAGATGGACATGAAAGGACAGCAATTTGACAATGTAGAAGAGGTGAAGGAAAAAACGAGGGAGGTGAATGCTATCAGCCATCCAAACAGATGAGTTTGAAAAATGTTTCCAAGAATGGAATCACAGCTTTGATACATGTACTAAGTGTAACGGAGAGTATTTTGAAGGTGATAAGGTTGTTTTGTGAAAAATACTTTTAAAAAAGTCCATTTTGGGGGAGGGGTGCCCCCTCATAGATGAAAATTCAATTAGGTATAATGTAGGAAAGAACAAAAATTTTTTTTCTCACAAGGGGTGTTTAGACATAAATAGGCAATGGCACTGGTTTGAGACAGCAAGACCTTGAATCAACACTGTGATTCTTTTGACCACCACCTCATGTGTGCAAGATGGCTGCTGCACACCATCACACCCCATCCAGTGATAGGTGGGGTAGTTACATAATTTCATATCAGCTTGATAAATAGGTTTAGGGATGGAGTTTAGGCTTCCAATCAGATCAAAGTCTGATGATGCCTCCATGTGGGTGTGGCCTTCACATAAAAATTCTGGGATATCATTCTCTCTCTCTCTCTCTGTCTCTCTCTCTCTCTCTGCCTTTGTCTTCTTGTTGACAAGTCAAGTGGAGACTTTCTGGAGACCTGTGAGAGCCCCTTTCTCTGTTTTCACCTTCATGTTGATGAGACACATTGAGCCACGCTAAGAACTGCAAGCGGCTTGGAGATGTTTCCATGCCTCTTGATCCACAAAACTTTGCACCCAAATGGCCTGGGATCTTCCTGCATTTTGGCTTATTGCAAGTGATGCATGAGTCTGCAAAGGGATTCATGGGCTAATGTTGGACTTTTGAGCTAATATCAGAATTATGAACTAGACCGTGACTGGGCCGGGTGGGACATCTTCTTCATATACAATTACTCTTTGATATAAAGCTCTTTCCTATGCATATATGAGTGTCTCTGGATTTGTTTTTCTCGTCAACTGAAACCAACACAATAGTTCATCAGAAGCGATACTATCCAGAGCATTTCTCCGCAACTTCCATCACTTATATCTCCACATCCTCCTGCAAGTTTCCAGTTAAATTTCATTGGCCTTAAATCTCATAAGTCTGTTCAGCCATAGCCTATGGTTGGGTTTACCTGCCATTAAATCCAAGGATTGCTGCCTGAAAAAAAAATCCTTCTTTTAGCCAGGAAGAAGTCAAGGAAATTATCCAAAAAATGTAAAAGAATAATTCTTTACATACACCTTATTGAACCTCTTCAAATAATACAATGCTGCACAAGAACACCTGAATCAAGCCGCATTTCTTTTCTTTTAGTGCGTAACACATTTCCGTAAATATATGGCCTAAAATAATACACCTATTCAGCATTTACCAACTATTTCATTCAACATTTTACATTTATGACAACTTTGAAAAAAATTCTCAAGCATGGCCTGTGAGGATCCAGACACCAGAGAGGGCTGGGTCCAAAGTGCCCTCAGGGACTACCACAAATGATACACTGGAAACACCAGCAATGGCAAGACAGCATGAAGAATAGTGGCAGACTGGCCACAAGATACCTTCCTCCATGTACACTGTAGCAGTCACCTAATCTGGTGTCAATTTGAGGATTAAGAGTGTAGGAGTGCAGTCTAGCCTTTCAATCTGCAGATAGCCAATGGGAGCTCTGTGTGAACATGGCTTTCTCCTGAAAATTCTGGCAAATCCAATGTACTTCCCTCTTGGAAGTGAGAGACTCACTACTCAGTCCCTTGGAGATGATCTACTGACAAGACACAAGGCTGACTCCCTGTGAGACATCTTGGAAGAGAAGCCACATGGGCCTACCCTGATGGAACCAGACCTCTAAAGTTGGAAAAAGCCATGTAGAGACTCTTGCCAGTGCTGAGATGCTTGAAAAGCCACAGAGAAGCCCTACCAGCTCTGCGATGCTTCTACAGCACTGGATACACAAGACTCTGCATCCCCTGTCCTGTGATTGTCCTGGCATCATTGCATGTGCTTTGTGAATCTGAAGAGGACTTATGGATTGGTATCAGATATATAGGCTAATATTGGACGTATAACCTTGAACTGGACTGAGTTAGAATAGTTTCTTAATGTTCAGTTGTTCTTGAATGTAGACCTCTCCCTTATATACATATGCATGTTTATGAATTTATTTCTCTAGTCTACCCAGACTAACACATTCACCTACAGAGTTTTGGCCAGCTTCTAAAGGTACAGAAACAGGGGGTGTCCGGGCTTGGAGCCAAAGGGAGCAGGGAGTTCAATGAAGGAGGTGGAGAGGGAGGGGTGATGGAAAGGGACTGCATGGGGCAGCACAGCCATGCTAAATGGTCAGTGAGCAGGGTCTCAGCCTAGGACAGACTCTGGGAGGCAATGATTGGCAGGCACTAGCAGTCTCAAAATTAAACTCAAACTCACAGTTATTGAATCAGTTCCAACCCATAGACTATGGCACTTACCACCAAGCAACTCTCTTAGGCTCTGCCATGGAAAAAGCATGATGGAAAAGAGGGACCACCACACCAAATGTACCTCAAGATATGACAAAAGTCCCTGGCAGACAGCCTGTGGTGCAGAGACAGGGGGGTGATGGCAGTCAAGATAAGACATGACCCTGATTCTCCCATAGCTCTGATTCCACATATAACGAACTATGGTGTTTGGAACACAACTATGTCAACAGGTGAGGGATGGCCATACCAATTTATCCTCACAGATCTGTGTCAAAACACGGAGCTCTGGTGGCATAATGTTTGCATGTGTGGAGTTGTCATCTGCATGGCCAGCAGTTCAAAACCACCAGCCCCTCGATGGTGAAAGAAGGGTCTTTCTACTCCAGTAAACAGTGACAAGTTCAGAAACCCATGAGTGCAATGTCATCCTGTCCCTTAGGGTCAGGGTGAGTGGCCATCAACTTAATGGCAGTGAGCTTTGTTTTTATTGGGGGGTAACTGATACTGGGTGGTTTTGACTGTCTTTTTTATCCTCTCTGCTGAGGTTCTCCGAAGGCTAAAATCGAGGTACATACTAAGAGGATAATGACTCTCAGGGTCATTCAAGTTATTGGCAGAATTCGGTTTCCTGTGGTTGTATCCATGACGTCCCTGTTGCCTTGTCACCTGTCAGGTAGGGCTTTCTCTCATCTGCTAAGGCAGTGGTTCTCCACCTTCCTAATGCCGTGACCCTTTAATGCAGTTCCTCATGTGGTGGTGACCCCCCCAACCAGGACATTAATGCCGTTGTGCCTTCATAAGTGTTATCTTGCTATCATTATGAATCAAGTGAAAGGGTCTCTCAACCCCCAGTTTGGAACCTAAAGGCTGTTCTCTGGTCTTTTCATCTTCAAAATCATCAATGACACACTGAATCCTACCTTTGCTTCATGTTTCTGACTTTTCTTTCTGTCACCAGCTGAACCACACTCTCTGTTTTTAACATGGAAATGTGATGGGATTAACCCAAGCTGATTGATAAGCTTTGCTCTTATAGTCAACTGATTAAGAACCTTAACTGCATTAGCCAAAACCCTTTCGTCTTGTAATATAACATAATCAAAGGATAACAAGAGGGGATAAAGCACATGGGGACCATCTTGGAATTCTGCCTACAATGCAAGCTGTCACAGTAAGCTGAAATCCTGAAAACAAATCATTTATGATTAGTCCCATCTACTAGGGATAATTAAATTACTTAATTACCCAATTTGAAAATTACTAAATGTGTCTCCCAAGAAGATGTCTATTTTGGAAAATTACAAAAGAAAACTGAAGAAAGAATAAATGTTTCTGCAAAACGGGAAATGTTTTGACATCAAGAATGGTAGAAATTATAACAAGCTAGGAAGAACCTGGTAACTCCTTCCACAGAAACGGAATCTTTTCACATAAGGAGTAATCAACACCACCCAGTTACATGAGTAGCACAAAATTGTGAAATGAATGATAGCTCACAATACATCCAATATGATATGTTTTTGTTTTATTCCGTTTTAGCATATGCATGAGACCTTTATATAAAACAGAAAGAGTTGTCCAATGTTTATAAACAGAAAATTCGGTGCCTTGTTGATTCCACCAGGTGAAGAAGCATGAACCAATAATTAAAAATAATCAGTCTGAAGTGACGGGAGTTCTTCACACAAGAGGGTTGCAGTTTGTGGTCTAGGTGCTGCACGCATATGTGTGTGCTATGGGAATCATATGGGGTGCTGATCAAGGAAACATGGGGCATAGACAAAGGCTGTCCACTCTAGGACAGACAAGGAGCAGTGGACACAATCCTTGTGTGTCAAAGAGGATCCAGGGGCCAAAACCATTATGAAGAGGAGAGAAGGGATGAAGGCAATGGGGGATTGAAATAATTCAACACAAATTCACTGCCCTACTGACCATTTTATGTATAAAAATACGATATATCATAAGGTTGTTTATTATGTCACAGTTAATGTGCAAACAAGAATAAAAGATATACAAGACTAGATGGATATAAAAATCATCTAAAAAATTAATACAAATATTAAATAATACTTGACCCCTCCAAAAAAACTCAATGAAACTTGTATTTAAAATGTTTCCCTATTGTTTCCTGATTGGCATCCCCGCTTGCCGTCGTTTGGTGCCTTTCTCCAAGTTTCCTCATTTGCAGGATATATCCTGAATCATCATTTAAGGGTAGGAGAAGGATTCCACTCCTTTGGGCAATAGTCACTACATTCAATACATTTGTGACATTAGTTATATCAGCTTGTCTTCTCTGAGCATATTAATGTACATATTTGGAAGAACCTCTTTCTGCTAATGCTAAAATTACAGAAATTGTTCTGATAATATTTTGAACTCTTTGAACACTTTCAGGAATTTCATAATTCACTCACAACATTGTGGGCAGGGGCTCTTGGGGCATAACACAGACCTGAAATGAATAGCAACATGTTACCCTCTGTTTGTTCGGTGCTTTTCTACTTATGTTAGATGTTTGTTTACCAAAGTAACAATCACAGGAGAAGAAAAAGTGACCTTTCATCAAAAGTATAGCATGATTTATGAAATGAAGAAATATGACAAGCATATTTCCATCTATTTTTTCATACTGATGGATGGAAGGAACATTATTATGAGCACTTAGAATATGCTGTTACTCCAATGCATGTTAAAAAAGAGTAAGGGATGAAAATTTGTGACTTCCACATTAGGTGGCTCCCCATCCACCCACTTTAGAGAGACCCCTGATTACAAGTGTTAAAATAATGACAAGTTGTCTGCCCTCGACCAAAACTAGACTTAGGAACAAAAACATGGAATCCCACCCCTGAATGTGGGCGAAAGATGCTTAAGCAAACTATAAGAAAATTTCTTTCTCACGCACAGGTAAGGGAGAGATAGTCATAACCCGAGAGACCATGGACATTTAAATAGTCCCTAATAGTTCCCCCTTCTTCAGTCACAAATGCAAAGGAGAAAGCTACTTTACCTCCACACTCCACAGCCAGCTTCCGACTGTTGGAAACCCATTTCCCCTTTCACAGTTGCCCTTTGAATTGTTACACTTAAGTCGAAGTCTTGGTCAGGGATTTTCTCTGGACCAAAACGTCTTAAAGGATTATTCAGCATGAAGGCCATTTCCCAAATAATCTTAAATGCTATCACCATCTACTTCCTCCCACTTCTTTGAGCCCACCAGGACCACACATACACACATATACAGACACGTTCTTTCCCACTGTACCCTGAGGCTTAAGAAAGGCTTTACAGATGATTTAGCTTTTATGTAATTAACCAGAAAACTGCTGCCCGAACACTCTTTGGATCCACTTCCCACGATAGTTTTCTGCATAGCCATGTCATTCATGTTATCTGACTGTGTGCTCTTGAAGTGAAATCCCCAGATACCCATAGATCTAGTGCCTCAAACCTTGTGGGGGATAGTGTACTGTCCACAGACAGTACAGCTTATTTTCAGTCTGTTGTTAGCCAGCAAGAGATTAGGAAACTCTGTTGCAAGACACCAGAGTCAAGAAAAAGTAAAGAGGGCTGCTATTTGAAATGTAAGCACAATATTTGAAAAGTTGTTGTGGAGGATTAATTTGTCCCACCAAATTATATGTTGATATTATGATCTCTTTGCTTGTAAATATGACCCCATTGGAAATAAGTGGTTTCTTCATTCTTTCTTGAACATCCTTTTATTTGAAAAATTAATAAAGCCATGCCAAAGTAGGCTGGGTCCTAAAGCTAATCACTTCTTAGTATGGAGGGAATGAAAATAGACACAGAGACACACAATGAGGAAACACAATTTCTTCTTCAGATTGATGCTGATGTATCTCTTCTTTTTAAAAAAAACTTTTTAAATCATTTTATTGGAGGCTTATACAACTCATCGCAGTCAATACACATATCCATTGCATACCAAGCACATTTGTACATTTGTTGCCCTCATCATTCTCAAAACATTTGCTTTCTACTTAAGCCCTTGATATAAGCTCCTCGTCCCCCCTCCCCCCACTCCCTTATCCCTTCATGAACCCTTGATCATTTATAAAAGCTGGCATATCTCTATGGACATCCCAGAGATCCTGAAAACCCAATTTGTGTATCAGAGACGGAGAAAACAGTTCTCTGATGGATAAATTAGCTAAGACTTTGACCCCCTGTAAATAGCTCAACTTTTGACTGGCAAGTAGGCAGAATGAGGGATGGCTGGAGGTCATTCTCCCAGGTCATTTCAGGCTCACTATCCTTTATTGTTTGTTCAAGTAGCATGGATGCCAGAACACTAGCACGAGGGAATAACACAGGTGGACAGCGTTTTAGGAAAACCAAGCAAGGTCATTAACACAGCAGTTTGGAATTCCTCCCCCTAGTTTTACAGTAATAAATAAATAAAAGTAGGGTGATTTCTCTTTATAATAGCAAATCAAGTTAAATCTGGAGA
>PVJH01013333.1:37547-53748 GCA_004026705.1 Nesogale talazaci | reverse complement strand
TCTCTTTAAAGGACCCAAGCTAGGGAGACTGCTGCCAGCTCTGGAGTTTCCTGCCTCACCCCACCCTGCTCAGGGAGGGAGGAGGGGGGCCAGAGGTGTGTGGTGTCTCCATTGCCCCGGAAACGCCATGTGTACCCCAACTTCAGATCATTGGACTCCTTCCAGCCTTTTCCTGTCACTCCCTTAAGCAGATGTGAATCAGAATCTCACCAGCCCCTCCTCTGCGGGTGATTGTGTGGGAGCCCCGGGTGCCAGGCCTCCGCCAGCCCAGAGGGTGGACCGGTCCCGGACATCCTTTGCAGAGGGGGCTGAAAACCAAGCTGAGCTCAGGCTGTGGACCGGGCCTCCCCAGCCCGGCCCTGAGAGAGGCCGCGGTGAAGCAGGTCCACCGTCTCTTCTGTCGTCAAAGCTGGGAGCTATGAAGCCGGGTCCAATCTTGGCCAACGGATGTCAGCAGAATGGACCCGTGGGGGGCTTAGGGGCGGTGCTTGATTTTCACTGTCATCTCTATGGAAACAGATCACCCCTCCTTCCTTGAAGGCTTGTAAATGTATCTGGTCCTTTGGAAGTTTTCCTTTCCCTTTCTGCCGAACCTCACTCTGAAGTTAACAGAGAAGTCCCTTCTTCCCACTCTGCAGACCAGGAAGCTGAGCCACAAGGATGGGCTGGGTAGCCAGGGGCGGGGTGCTGGGCACCGCCCCAGGCTGGGCAGCGAGTGTGATGGTCAGATTTACCCCCAGCTGGCGGGCTGGGCACACCCCCACCCCCCAAGCTGTTGCCCCGTCCCGTTTTAGAGAGGAGCAGACAGAGGTTGGCCGTGGGCACCAAGAGCAAGATCTTAGTGCAGCCAGACTGGGGAGCTGCCCGCCCCGGGTGTGGTCCTGACCAGGGGGGTGGGAGCCTTCCAGAGTGTGGTCAGTGCTGGCAGCCCTCCAGAGTGTGGTCAGTTGGGGCGGGGCGGAGTCCAGCTAGCTGCAGCTGGAGAGAGGATGTGGTCCTCTGGGGAAGGGCTAGCTCTCACCCCTGGCCACAGGACAGTGGAGAGGCAGACCTCCTGGCACGTGGCTCTCCCACACCGTCCTGGGCCGCTACTTGAGTTCCTGCACACACAGGCACAAGCAACCTGGTGGAGACCACTTCACGGGCGGGGCGGGGGGGGGGCAGGTGCCAGCCACCACACCCAGGCACACAGCCAAGTGGGGCTGCTGGAGGGGCCTGACCGTGTGAAACTGTCCGGGCTGTGGAGGGAAGTGGGCCCATCTCTGAAGTCCCACCCCCTCCATAAGTCCCGTCTTGAGGCCTGCTGTGGTCAGCTTGAGAATTCTTTTTTAAAAGAGCAATTACTTTGTGGTCCGCGCTGGGTCCCGGGGCGATGAGTCAGATATTTCTGTGCTTGAGACGCGGGCTTCTGGTGTACAAGGGAACCGTCGCAAAGGCCGGGAGTTGAGGCCAGTGGCCCCGAAGTGTGCTCTCCTATCAGTCGCTGCCAGCCGTCGTCGCCCTCTGAAAGACACGGCCTCCCGGAGCTGCCCTGGTCCTCCCTCCCTCCCACCCACCCCACCAAGCCAGACTCACTGCCGGCTGCCGGCGAACCCCAAGCACGGGCCAAACTGCCCCTGTGGGCTTCCCGGACTAACTCTGTCCTAGAGCAGACAGTGTCACTCCAGCTCCTTGAGGACCTTTCTCTTTGGCTGTCCTTCAGTCTACCCAGCACGATGTCCTTCTCCAGCGGCTGGTACCCCGACCACAGCCCGAGAGTCGAGGCCTGGCCTCGCTGCCCTCTGAGACGCTCACGTCCTGGCTGCACGTCCCCCGGGGCGGGGTCTTCCTGCACCAGGCTTCGGGAAATCCTTCAAGTCAGACGCTAAGTGGGAACTGACATTGTGTGGACACTGATCATCTGTTAGCCCCGGGGTGGTGGGGGTGACCGTGGTGAACACAGAGAGTCAGCTCACATCACCCGTGAGCGTGGGACAGGAAGCCTGCGCCCCGCAGCTGCCCTGCTCTTTCCCGGGGCAGGTGCCTCTGCTTCTTACGAAGGAGCACTTGGTGGGATTGCGCTCCCGACCTTTCAGTTCCCGGCCCAGAGCGCAACCCACCAGCCACGGGGCTTCCTCTGAACACAGTCCAGTGCCAAGCGTAGGAAGGGCGGGGGAAGGACAGGACCAGGGGCAGGCGGGCGCATTGGGTGCCCCTTGACGTGGGCTCCTTGCCGGAGGCCTCCCTGCCGAGACCCTTGAGCAGACAAGCGGTGTGGCGGGCAGCCTTGGGGAAGGAAGCCTTGGCTTAGTTAGCGGGAGCCGTCGGTGTGAAGCCCCGAGGCTGGGCGGGCTTGGCATGTTCTCCTGGGACCTAGTGACACTCTCTGAACCTGAGTGGTGGCCAGGTCTCCCCCCTGAGGGCCGATCCCAAAGACAAAGAGGATCAGCCCTCAGAAGCGCTTGTTCGCTCCCCCTCTGCCTGACGTCCTCCCTGGGGGTCGTTCCTGGGGTCGTCTGTGTCACCGATCTTGTGAGCTCCCCTCTCAGCGAGGCCCGCAGGCTAACAGGAAACATGCACGTCCCAGAGGTGAATTGTGGGAAACACCCTCGCTGTCTCAGGGGCTGGAACTGAAGAAGGAAGCACAGCTGCCTGCCTACCCCGAGTCCCAGGGAGCAGGGGGCCACAGAGGGGCTCCAGTAGGCCAGGCAAGAGTCCTTACTGGGTGTCCGGGCCCCCTCTACTGCACTGGCCCCTGGCGATAGAATGCAGGCTCCCTGGGGGCCTCATCTCCCCTCTGCTCGGAGCCACGTTCAAATGGAGGTGACACGAAGCCTGACCCAGTGTGTGCAACCCTTGTGTCCCTGCTGCTGTCCCTTCCGCCTAGAACGGTGACGAAAAACACCGCTGAGTTCACTTGGGAGATGAGTATCACAGCTCCGTTTCCGGGTCGCATCTGCAAAAGCTGGCGGGCGGGCAGTCTGTACAGAACTGGCACAGAACCTGCACCCAGGCCAGCCAGCCCCCTCCAGGATCGGACTCTGGAGTAGTACGTTGTGTGTGTTGGCGCCGCGGGAACAGGCTTTCCGAGGAGGAAAACCTGAAGCACTGACCCCAAACAGACGAACAGAACAGGGCTAGAGCTCGTCGGTGGAGAAACCCAGGCAGGGAGAACGTGGTCTTGGAGAGAAGGGAGGCGTTTTGGGGCAGCAGGATGGTGAGGACCCGGGATGAGCCCTCTGCGCCCTCTAGTGCCGGTCCTCGGCATTGCCCGCTCTCCTCAGTTGTGTGCCCGCCCGAGCGCTGGACCCTCGGTGGGCGGAAGGAAGGTCGGAGGCTGTAGGTGTTCTGGAGGTGGGCAGCCCGGGTGCACATGGTGGGCTCAACGCTGGAGGCATCTCAGGGAAGCTCTGTGACCCCTCTCAAGGTGCGTACCAATGGGGGTCCCTGCCCGACCTGCGGATCCCACCCTCAAAGGCCATGCCTGAGAAATGAATAAAAAATGCCTCTGTGAGGTTGATTGATATTCAGGGCAGCCCTGTGCCTGACGTTGGCTGAAACCTGGAGAACCTGCTCCCTGTGCCGGCTGGGCAGTGGGTGTGTGAGGCTACCCCCTGCCTGCACCTGGGCCCAGGCACCTGGCACACTTTCTGGGGCAGGACTGACACACACACACACACACACACACACACACACACACACACACACACACACACACCCCTCCCACCTTGGTGACCTGATCATCTGGAGAAACCCAGAATACAGGCCTCAGCTGTGTGAGGAAACGCCCCGCCTTCCTCTGCCCAGGAGTGCCTGCCTGCCGTCCTACAGTGCACAGCAAAGACCTACCCGTGTCCTGCCTGCCCCGTCCACCACCCCAAACAAAGCCACCTCTGACCCTTTATAAAGTTGGGAACCAGCCCCACCCTCCACCCCCCACCCCTGGGCCTTCCTAGGCGTCTTAGAAGTCGTTGGTGTGAGTGTTGCTGAGTCTGGGGCCGGGAAGGCTTGCGAGGCTTGATTTGGTACTGGCATTTGCAGCCGAGGCCGGGGCATCGCCGGACTGCATGAGCCAATGGGACATTCAGGCGTGTGCTCCCCAGGAGCCTCGCCGGGCAGCGGAGGGACAAAGGACTTTCTTTCGTTCAGAGGCAGTGCCAACTTTGGGAGAGCAGTTTTTGTGTGATCCCCAGCTCCATCACCCCCCACTCCTCCCCCTTCAAATCCAACTCCTCCCCCTTCAAATCCAGCGCGTCCAGAAGCGTCACAGGGTGGCTGAGGACCGTCGAGATGACCATAAGCCCTGCAGGACCACCCTCCCTGACAGGGAACTGAACTGCCATCGGCCGTGCGCTCCGGAGGCCGGGACACGTCGGATCCGTGCCCTGTCCCCCATGGGAGATGGAGCTGGACCCGGGTGGAATGTCCTCCCTTGGCACCCACTGGTCACACCACTGCCTCCCACACACACCCAGGCACGGATGTGGGACTTCCTGGTCCGGGAGGCCCCGAACCCTGTCTGCTTCGGGGCTGCAGCTGCTGCCCCGGTGGGGGGGCGGGGGGGGGGCACTGAGCCGTGAGGCATGGACAGAAGCGCAGTCGGGCCGTGCACAAAGCCCAGCGTCTGGTCTGCTGCCTTCCCTGCTAGCCTCGGCGTGTCAGTGAGGCTCGTTCGTTGCTTAATTGCTAATGGAGGGTCACCACCAGGTGTACCCAGCATGCCTCTCTCACCCTGCCCCCACCCCCACCCCTCCCCGCGAGACTCCAGGAGAGAGCTAAAATGAGGCCGATCTTATTCAATATTTCATCCGGGTGCCGAAGGCCTGTCCCAGACCGGGAGCTGGCATGTACTTGGCAGTCGTGAGCCTGGCGGGATTCGCAGCCAGGCACCGAACCCCCGGCACCGCCAATCCACTGCCTTCACGCCGATCGCCACCGCATAGTCCTACCCCACGCACAGGGCAGACCTGCCCCTGGGGGGCTTCAGGGACGGTTACGCTTTACAGGGGCAGAACGCCTCCCCCTTCCTTCCTTCCAGTCAGCAGCCACTGCGGAACCACTCTGCCACCGTGCTCCGACCGACCACCTCACAGTGGGGGGCGGGCCGAGACCTCAGGCCTGGAAAGCAAGCGTAATGAGAGAAGGAGCGGTAGGCACCCTGGGCAGCTTCCATTGCCAGAGACCCCGTGAGTAGATCCCAAGCCTTTCCCCCAAGAACCAGACCAGAATCCCCAGTCTCACAGCCAGTTAGCAGTTGATGTTCCCCGTCTTCCCCGCCCAGGATGCTGCACACATCAGCCCTGGGGCTGGAGTTTGAGGGGCAGGGGGGCAGCTTAACATGAGCTCTTTGGGCACCGGGGTGGTTTGGGGGGACCCCATGGAGCCATTCTGTCCTGGTGTACAGAAGGTCTTAACTGACCAGAGAACAGAGCAGTAGTTTGGCGGTGGACATGGGTGGAGGTTAACTTTTTTTTTTTTGGGGGGGGGGGCCTTCACTGCCCTCAGGTGGTGGGAGTAAGAGGCCCAGCCTTTGCTCCGTGGAGCTGGAATCGAACCTCCATCCCAGTGGGCTGCAGCCCCGCGCACAAGCACTGCGCCACCGGGGCTCGGCCGGAGGTTAACTTTTAACAACCACAGTGAACCCATGAAGCCAGTCTTCTGCCCATGTCCATGCCACCCGCTGGCCTCAGACTGCGTGAGGTGGGAACAGACCTGGGCGCCCATCCTGGGTTCATCTCTAAGGTCTGTGACCAAGACTGTGCATCTGTTACATGGGACTCGTAGACACCCAGTGTCTGTACACACACACACACCCCGGGACCTCGGGTGCTGAGTGTCGTAGAGATGCTGGGGTCACTTCTGGAGGGCAGTATCACGAGTTGACCTGGGTCCCCTAAAAGGATGTTGTGCAGTGCCTGCTTCCCAGGGCTGGGGGGGGGGGGCGGTCTGTGTTGATGTGTTTGCCCCCAGATGTGAACAACCAGTCCATCAGTCGGAAGGGGAACTGGGCGGGATGCAGCACCCCTCGTGACCAGACCACAACCCCTACCTGACAGAGGGGCGCTTCCCTGGGGTGCGGCCTGCACTGCCCTTTATCACATAAGAGAGAAGCTAACCAAGGGTGGGGCTCACAGATGTGTGTCGGGTCCCAGGTCTCTGAGACCAGAAACTCCATGCTGGATTTCCATTTTAAAAATATCAGCTCCCAGTGTTGTGGTAGCACCAGACCTGCCCACCATCCTCTCACTGGCCGCGGCCTGCAGAGTCCAGCACCCTCTGTAGAACACACAGACCAGCGCGGACAGCAGCAGAATCCTCGGGTCCTGGTGCCACTCGTTCTGCACTGGAGATGTGGAAGACGGACTGCATGTCGTCTGCACTTGGAGGGGGGCTGACCGGAAACTCCTGGGGGGGGGGGAGCTCTCAGAGATTGTACACAATGAAGGCTTGAGAGCAGGGCCTCTGAGCTGGTTTTTATTGTGTGTGTTCTGTAAAGGGTGAGAAGTACCTACCTGGGTTAATGACCTCAGGTGACCTGTGTTGCGTCTGGAAGCTTTGCGGACAGTGGCTGCTCTTGGGGCCCTCTGCTCACAGAAGGACCCAGAGACTTGGGGCCACCAGCCGAGGCCCACATAGTGAGTGGTCCCTGAGCTGGGATATCTCTCTCTCTCTCTCTCTCTCTCTCTCTCACACACACACACACACACACACACACACACACACACACACACGGTGGGGGAATGCACCGCCATTCGCTGGTTCTTCGACACTCGAGCTCTGAGCATCTTCTCGGTGCCAGGCCTGCGCTGGGCTCGGGGGTGGAGGCAAAGCCCCCCAGAGGAAGCCGGCTGGTGGCCACAGTGTGCCTCGAACCCCACCTCCACCCTTCCTGCTGAGTGACCTTGGGCCAGTCACCAGCTCCTAGAAGCCTGGATGCCCGCCTTTGGAGATCAGGGGCTGCAGGTGGTATGAAGACAAGGAAGTCATGCTGGAATGCCCAGCGGCCTGCAGTCACCCTCACGCCTGGTGCAGATATTGATGGAACCTTCCCTGGAGCTCTGCACAAAGCAGACCAGCCTCCCTGGCCCGCTGGGCATGTGATACGTGAGAAGAGGGTGGGTTAGGTCCCAGGAGGACAGCGGCCCCTGGGGTGACTGTCCCAGAGAACTCCCAAATCAATAGACAAGCCCAATCCACAGACTCACAGTGACCCGGCAGGACAGAGGTAGAACTGTCCCGGGGGGTTCCCACCACTGTCCCCCCACACAGGCAGACTTCCTCCCGAGGAGTGGGTTCAAACCAACAACCTTCTAGTGAGCAGCTGAGTGCGGAACCCCTGTGGGGCCAGGACCCCTCCCCAACCAGCAGAGGGAGGACAGAATTTTAAGAGCTCCGACCAGCTGTGCGGGGGAGGCGGAAGAGCTGATGGAGGAGGGCCGGACAGTGGGCGGCCTGGCCTCCCTCCCGGAAGCCACGAAGGCTGACCGAGCATCTGCCCAGTGGACAGTGAGGTCAGATCCTCCCAGGGGCAGGTGGACAACTGCAGCCGCGCACTCCTGGGGCGCAGTCCTCCAAAACCCTGGGCCTCCCGAGCTGCCCACCAAGCCACCACAGAACCCCGGGGAAAGGCAGTGGAGGGGAACATGTAATCTGTGGCCCCCACGGGGTCCCCGTGAACACCGTGTCAGTCATGATTCCAGAACGGTTATAAGGGGTTCCCTCTGGGAGCATGTGGGAGCATTATTCTCCATTCTTTCATGCGCTGCCCACATCATGCCTTGCTCATGCGATTGTTCTTATCATAAAAAAGCAAAATGTCAGGTGGGGAGGGTGCGGAGTGAAAGCCAGGTGAATGTCCAGCTCTCCCACCGTCTCATCATCAGGTGCACGGATATACCACATGTTGTCGTCTTATGCTTTACAAATGGGTGTTTCTGGACCTTAAGCGTGCTATCCCTTCCAGGCAGAGTGTGGGACCACACACCAACAACCATCCATGTAAATGCCCCTTACTGCTTCCGGCTAATCCCAAATCCTCCCCCAAGAGACATCTTTGTAGAAACAAAGACAGGAGGGGCTCCCCGGAAGCTTCCAGACACCTGTCCTGAGATCGAGGGGGCAGTGAGGGGAAAGAGCTGCTCAACACCAGGACTCTGGGGGCGGCCTCTGCCCCGAGCTCCAAGGGTGGCAGCCAGAAGGACTTCCTGGAATTGCCTGCCGGGTGGGCACTTGATGCGCAGTTCATGTTGTTAGGGCTTTCACTTGCTCCCCCCCCCCACACACACCACAGGTACACGTCGGAGTAGGTTTTACAACCCTCTAACTGGGTCATCCCCATTTCGTTGGTAACTTTTGGGTCTTCCCCATACGGAGCACATGAAATAATGACATGCCTTATTATCGAAGCCGGAGCCTAAATTTTTTGAGGTGAACTTGTTTGCCATGAAAGACTCCAAGCCATTTCGGTTTTCCATTGACTTATCTTTTACTTTTTTTTGGGGGGGGGGGCATCACTGCTCTCCGGTGGTGGGAGTAGGAGGCCCAGCCCCACTACTAGAATTGAACCTCCGTCCCAGTGGGCCGCAGTCCTGTGCACAACCACTATGCCACCGGGGCTCGGCCCGACTTACCTTTTTCTATGTTTTTTAGTCGCTCAGATCACTATCAAGGTTTGAGGAGTAAGGAATCTGAAAGAGTTTTTGTTGTTCTGGGTTTTAAAGAAATAAACTTTATATACATACCCTGCCCATCTCAAGAAATGAAACAGCAGTAGCTCCATAATTAAGCCTGCCCATCATTTGTGACTCTTTCCTGCCCCCCCTCCCTCCCTCAAAATATTCTCTCTCCCTCACTCTGTTCCCACCCCCATCCTCCCTCCCTCCCTCCCTCCCTCAAAATATTCTCTCTCCCTCACTCTGTTCCCACCCCCATCCTCCCTCCCTCCCTCCCTCAACATGCTATCTCTCCCTCCCTCCCTCTGTTCCCACCCCATCTCTGGCTTCCAGGTCAACATCTCTTTTGGTGTAGCACCCTATTTCTTTTTCTGTTTTCCCGTATCATAATGGTGTTAAGGATCTATCTTGGTGAGACTGGCTGAGTTTGATCAGTATCGTGTTGCCCAGCTTTGTCCCTGTCCGGTGGTGTTACTAAGGATAAGGTCATTGTGTCTTATTGATGTGAAATTGTGTCAGCCCGGCCATACTAGAGAAACAAGTCCAGAGACACTCATGTGTGAAGAGAGAACTTTATATCAAAGGGCAACTGTACATTAAGAAAGATTGAGTCCATAAGTCTGATGTTAACTCATATGTCCCGTACCAGTCTGGAAATGTCTTCAGACTCACACAGTGCATGCAATGCAATGATACCGAGTGCAGGAAGATCACCGGCCGGTGGGTGGGATGTCTTGTGGATCCAGTGTGGTTGGAGCATCTCAGCATTGGCGTGGGTCCAACTTGGCTCCTCCAGTTCCAAGGCTCTGGCTGCAATCAGATTAGCTCTGTGTGACCTGTCAGCCAGAGGACAAGCAGAGAGAGAGAGAGAGAGAGAGAGAGAGAGAGAGAGAGAGAGAGTCTGAGCTTCCAGTATCAAGCCTCCAAATGAGGTCATCAAGCTGTGACCTGATTGACTGGCTAGACACTACACCTTCCTCAAACTGACAGAGTATGTAATATTCCCCAGTGTGAATGTTTGTTTACCTCTAAAGTTGGGGGTTTGTGGCGGTTTCCATGTTTCTGCTATAATGAAAATCTGAACAATAAACATAGGTGTTATGTTGCTGGTTTCGTCAGGGTACTTGATCAGGATCTTGGATGGATTAAAACGTGACCGCTGTGCCAATGAGGCGTTTTCTTTGCTGCGCCTGCCCCGCCCTGGGCTCCAGCCTGGCCAGGGGCATTTCTCAGCCGCGCTGGGCTCTGAGGCTGGGGGTGGTGGGGAGCCCGGTGCTGAGCCCCCCCGTGACGGGCGCCCCTTGTCTCCTAGGTGTGGTCGCCGCCCCCGGCCGCCATGGGCAAGCAGAACAGCAAGCTGCGGCCCGAGGTGCTGCAGGACCTGCGCGAGAACACGGAGTTCACCGACCACGAGCTGCAGGAGTGGTACAAGGGCTTCCTCAAGGACTGCCCCACCGGCCACCTGACCGTGGAAGAGTTCAAGAAGATCTACGCCAACTTCTTCCCCTACGGCGACGCCTCCAAGTTCGCCGAGCACGTCTTCCGCACCTTCGACACCAACGGCGACGGCACCATCGACTTCCGGGAGTTCATCATCGCGCTCAGCGTCACCTCGCGCGGCCGCCTGGAGCAGAAGCTCAAGTGGGCCTTCAGCATGTACGACCTGGACGGCAACGGCTACATCAGCCGCGGCGAGATGCTGGAGATCGTGCAGGTGCGTGCGGGGGCGGGCGGGCGCGCGCACGCACGCACGCACGCACGGGCAGGGTGCTCTATGGTGCAGGTGCGTGCGGGGGCGGGCGGGCGCGCGCACGCACGCACGCACGGGCAGGGTGCTCTATGGTGCGGGTGCGTGCGGGCGCAGGCGGGTACGCGCACGCACACACGCACGCACGGGCAGGGTGCTCTATGGTGCAGGTGCGTGCGGGTGGCGGGCGGGTACGCTCACTCATGCACGCATGCACGCACGCACGGGCAGGGTGCGCTATGGTGCAGGTGCGTGCGGGTGGCGGGCGGGTAAATGCACGCATGCACGCACGCACGGGCAGGGTGCGCTATGGTGCAGGTGCGTGCGGGTGGCGGGCGGGTAAATGCACGCATGCACGCACGCACGGGCAGGGTGCGCTATGGTGCAGGTGCGTGCGGGTGGCGGGCGGGTAAATGCACGCATGCACGCACGCACGGGCAGGGTGCGCTATGGTGCAGGTGCGTGCGGGCACGCGCACGCACGCACGGGCAGGGTGTTCTATGGTGCAGGTGCGTGCGGGTGGCGGGCGGGTAAATGCACGCATGCACGCACGCACGGGCAGGGTGCGCTATGGTGCAGGTGCGTGCGGGTGGCGGGCGGGTAAATGCACGCATGCACGCACGCACGGGCAGGGTGCGCTATGGTGCAGGTGCGTGCGGGCGCAGGCGGGTACGCGCACGCACGCACACACGCACGCACGGGCAGGGTGCTCTATGGTGCAGGTGCGTGCGGGTGGCGGGCGGGTACGCTCACTCATGCACGCATGCACGCACGCACGGGCAGGGTGCGCTATGGTGCAGGTGCGTGCGGGCGCGGGCAGGTACACGCACGCGCGCGCGCACACACACCGGCAGGGCGACTCTTGCAGCTTCTAGAACATTCTGCACATCTGCTGTATCCAGCATAGTTGAACTTAGGTTGCCATCATAATTTTCTTTGTAACTCTTTTTCATCGTTTTATGGGCAGCCTTTGCAGGTCTTATCACAACCCATACATTTATCCGTCGTGTTGAGCACATGTGCACATAGGCTGCCACCATTTTCAAGACACCTTCTTTCTACGTGAGCCCTTGGTCTCTGCTCCTCCACCATCACCATTCTCTGAACATTTCCTCTGTCAGAGCCCCTGGAATCGGCTCCTCTTTTCCCCCCCTCACCTTCTTTCCTCATTTCAATAGAATCATGTGACTTGGGCTGGTCCTGCCAGCCAACGAGGCCAATGGCCATTATGTCATTGGTGAAGTGGTCACTTACTGTACTGTCCATCTGGCCAGGGACTGTGCATTCCAATCAGTACTCCTCTAAACAGCCGTGTTCCCCCAAATGCTGCTCAGATGGCTGGTCCCACAGCGAGGCACACAGAACTGTGATGACAGAATGGGCCCTCTGTTGACCAGAGGGGCCTGTGGAGGCCGCGGTCAGTCCCGCTGGATTTTCCAAGGCAGCCAGGAGCTTCTTGGGTGCCTGTTAAGTTCTAGGAATTGATTTTTGGTTTCTGACTACTCATAGGAGGCCCCCTGGGCAGGATGGACCGGCCCCTGGGTTGTCCGGGCCTGCCCCCCCACCGCCGCCCTTTCCCTACCCCCGTCCCCCGTCCCCCGCCATGGAGTGGCTGGGTGGGTTACAAGCAGCAACTTTGGGTTGGCGGCCAAGTGCTTAGCTGCTCCTAGGAACGTGTTCCTGTAACAGGCACCACACCAGACTTGGCCAGCCCCTCCTTTCTGACTCACAGTGGCACTGCCCTTGGGGGTCCCCAGCCCTGGACATCTTCCCAGGAGCACAACGCCTCGTCTTTCTCCGGACGAGGGGCTGCAGAGTTCAAGCCTCTGACCTTGCATTTTGCAGCCCCAGCAGTAGCCCCCTGCCCTATCAGGCCAGAGACGTTCAGGGATCCATGAAGCCCACTCTGAGGCAGAGAACCCCCCTTGAACGAGACCACTCCTCATTGACTTCGCTGCTGCCTGCATTCTAGCAGATGAGTTTGCAGACAGATCAGGCTGTTGCCCAGCATGCAGCCAAGCTGTGTCCCCCTCCCGGGGCTACCAAGGTGTGTGTGTGTGTGTGTGTGTGTGGGAGGTGGAGGGTGAGGACAGAGAACCATGGTGGCCATCAAGGTCCAGAAACAGACTCTCCCCTGGCATCACCCCCAGCGCCCCCTCTCTCAGATCTCAGGGGGTTCATTCTGGAACACCTCAGAGGACATAATCCCCATACGCACAGAGCTTAGGGTTAACCCTGGAGACATGTGCCTGGAGCCCATGAACCCCCATCACGATGGTAAAGCCGATGAAGACAGGCCCTGGATGCACTCCACCCTGCAGTCTGAGCCTGGGCAGCCCCAGCCCAGGATAGGGCCGGACAAAGAGGCAGTGCACACAGTACCCTTCCCATCCCCCTTTCCCAGGCTCTTCCAGTCCTGCTTTTTAAGCTGCAAGGCCTCTCAGACTTCCTTTCTTCTTGGTCTGTTGGGTTAGAAAAGAGACTATCAGATGAGCACTTCCACAGAGTACTTGGCAAATCCCACAGCCAGCTGTCCTTCGTGAACCCCCGTGAACCATTGCCAGCAGTGGACGGGTCCATTGGCCTGGACTCCCGTGCCCTCCCCCCGCCCCCTCACCCTGACCCCGCCACTCCCGCAGGCTATTTATAAGATGGTGTCCACGGTGATGAAGATGCCTGAGGACGAGTCCACCCCGGAGAAACGGACAGACAAGATCTTCCGACAGATGGACACAAACAACGACGGTAGGGATGGGGGAGTGGCCTGTGAAGGGGCAGGGTGGGGCGAGATCTGTCTGGCCTACATCTCCCACCTCCCCGGCCTTCCACTCAGGCCCCAGGCCGGCCCAGCCTCCCTCTGTCAGCCCAAGCTCGAAGTCCCCGGGAAGACCCTGGACTGGACACCAGGGTTTGTTTGGTCCTGAGTCCTGCCTCCCCCTCTAGGCTCCGTGGCCCTGGGCATGTGACTGACCCTGCGCCAGCATCCTTGTAGTTAAAATAGGGACCATGGCTTGGGGCCCTGAGGAACTGGGTGTGCTGTCCTTCCTCAGGACCCTGCGGGAGCTGACATCAAAACGTCCCGGCAGTGACATTCTTGGGGGCTGGCTCATTCAGGGTCACAGCTGAGACACAAGTGCACACACTCCTCCCCTGCCCCCCAACCCCCAGTGATCCCAGGCATCCGGGGGAGCACTGTGCATCCCTGCCCCCACTTGCAGCATCCACAGCGGGCCTCAGGAGTACCTGGGACCCTGCACCCCAGCGCATTGCTCTGCACGGCCTGTGAGGTTCTGACTGGTCAAGGGATGGGGGAGTAGGGGAGGTCTGAAGTTGAGGACCGCATCTCTCTTGGGGACGGCCCTCTAGAGCCGGTCCTTCTGCAACACTGAGGCCTCCAGACACCACCCCTCCCCTTATCATCTCCTGTCTCAGAAGGAACAGCCTCAGCGATGGAGGGGGAGGGGGTTGTAGGGCAGGGCGAAAGGGAGGCAGCAGCAGAGCCCTCAGCTTGGCCTCGCACCTTCGCTGCCCACCCCCTGGCCTGGCCTGGCTAGGAGGTGGGCTGGTAGGATGCAGTCAGAGAGAGGGGCTCAGCTTGGGCAGCAACCCCAGGCCCCACTGACCCAGCTGAGCTTTGTGTCCAGACCCACCCAAGCCATTGCGGACCCCACCTCCGCAGGGGGCCGTGGATCAGGTGTGGGGGCGAAGACATGGTACTGTGGGCCTCCTAGATCGAGTGAAGAGATTTTCAAATAATCCTGGTTCTCGGCTGCCAGCTGAGTCCATCCCCTGAGCGACCAGAGCCACATCCACAAAAAGCCGGCTCTTTCTCCAAGATAGGACACACAGCGGGCGGGCAGCACGTCCCTCCCCCTCGGGGGCTTAGAAGGTGCGGAGAGCCCTGGGTTGCCCTGACATCTCCCGGCCTCTGTCCCTGCAGGCAAACTGTCCCTGGAAGAGTTCATTAAAGGTGCCAAGGGCGACCCCTCCATCGTCCGGCTGCTACAGTGTGACCCCAGCAGCGCCAGCCAGTTCTGAGGCCCAGAAGCCCGCGGGCCTGTCTGCCGGTTCAGCTTTGCTTGTGACCGTGGAAGCCTCCTCAGCCGTTCCCACCCCTCCCAGGCCCGCGCCAGGCCCCACCCCCCAGCCCTGCAAGCTGACCAGCGCGGCATGCTCCCCCAACCCTCCCTCGCCTCTCGGCCCATTTGACCCACAGGGCTGCCCCGGCTCTGGGCCCACCTTGTCCAGCTGAGAGCCCCTGACCCTGGTGATGCTGGGGGGGCCTCCTCAGGCAGCCCCGGGGCCAGCCCACCATTCCATACTCTTGCCCGGGAGGCGGGGGTGGGGTAGAGGGAGGGCGGAAGCGGAGGAGAGTGGATTGAGCGAGTCCTTCCCGAGCATGGCTCCGCCCATCTGTCTGTCCATCCCCTCCAACACTGCTCGCACCCACGTCAACGGTGGTGGCCCTGCCTCCCTTCCCGTGTGTAAGTTACACGTGTGGCAAGCTCCGTGTCCGTCCCGTATTTAATGCCCATCTGACTGCCTTCCGGGCGAGACCCTCCCCCCCGCCCCCTCCTCCCCCCCCCACCCCGTCTGCCTGTGACACCCCGATCCTGTGGTGTCCTGTGGTGTCTGCTCCCGAGGCCCTGCATGTGCGCCCGGAGCCCCCACCCCCATGAGTGCACGCGTGCACCAATGGTCTGTTCACCTGTCCATCGTCTGGCATTTCCTGGGTTAAAATGACCAAATAAATGGAGTTGATCTGGACCGTGTGTCAAAGTGACCTTTCTTCGGGTTGCTGGGGTGGGGTGGGGGTGGGGTGGGGTGGGGGTGGGGGTGGAATTGCCTGGCCACAGCTGCCATTTGCAAGCCTGGCCCCTCGTGGGCCCCTCTGGCCGACAGTTAACCTGCAGCCTGTAGGACACCATCTGCTTCACACCAAGAAACCATCCTGGGCTGGAAAGGTGGCAGGTCTGCCTGCGGGTCACACGTTCTGCACGCCACGCCACGCCACCCCACCCCACGCACACACCCAGGTGGTCTTGCAGGGCCACTGCAGGGAAGGCACCAGCCACAGAGAGGTGCGTGGGTCACCCTAACCTACCTGTGCCTCATCCCACCTGCCCTGTGTCACCCAGGTCCCACCACCGTCTGAGTCCCCTCTGCTAACCTCAAGTTGGGCAGCAGCACCCACTGAGGACCCTTGCTCTTGGCACAGCACTCACTTCCCAGCCTCGGAGTCTGTTTTGACACCCCCCCTCCCCCATTGGCTTCCTGACCCTTCCAAGGGGACGGACGTTTCCGGAAAGTCCCACCCTCCTCCAGCCACACAGCTCATTGCTGGGAAGGAGCCTTGAGTTGACATGGGGTAGGGCCAGACCGGGCAGGGCCTGGGGCCAGCATCGGGGCAGGGAGGGGTCGGGGGTACTGGCTGACTGGGACGGGGCTCCAGGTCAGGGGGAGAGGTAATGAGTTGGTCTCAGGGGTGCAGGGTGGGTCTCTCACAGAAAGCCAGCGGGGGTGACCTGCATCATCTCCAGGCTGAAGAGGAGTCCTTTCTGATCATATATCCAGGCCACCTGTCCTTCCCCACAGGTACACGACTCCTGAAGGAGCCTGCTCCTGCCACGGCTCACCCCATGCCCACACAGACAAAACCCCCCCCCCCAGGTTCTCATGGTACTTCACTGCCCCCCACCCCTCCTACCACGCCCCCACTCCTCCAGGAGTGAGTCACACTCTCCAAGGGCCACCTCAGACCTCAGCAGGGCAATGAGGCTTGAGAGGAAGTGGCCCCACAGAA